>JAPYYS010000684.1:0-79407 GCA_030522525.1 Campopleginae sp. 14b | reverse complement strand
GAAGAAGGCGTAACTTTTATTTTTCTCAAAATTCAAAGGATGTCTGAGAAAAACGGGAATCTATTTTTCGGTTGTCTCTCTTGCACTCATGCGCCTGATCGATCAACTTCAGTTCAGGGCAGTACCTGGTTCAAGGAGCACAAAAAGATGTCTCGCGGTAAGCACGAAATGAATTTTTTTCATTTGAAAGTACATTTATTCCGAAGTAATTGTGCAATCAATTCAGTGTGATTGAAAAAAAAAAAGCATGGTATATCATACTACAAGGGCACTAAAATGCACTGAACTGAAGTACACTGAAATGCCTGAACTGCGCATCATGATGCCGAGGCTTTGCCTGCGGAGTTCAAGATTCAAGAGGTTAAGCCCACCAGTTGTAAGGGTGAAGAAACGGTTTTCTCCACGATTTTTTTCTGAATAGACATTTATTATTTGACTAAACAATGTAGTGGGAAGTAATTCGTAGATTTCGATTCTAGGTCGCCGTTTTTCATTTCCAAAAATATTGATCCATACTGTTCCTGTAGACGATCCCCGGTGCCATGTACATCGGTAAAGTTATTATATATGAAAGGAGCGCTGCAGCGCCACCAGAAAACCGTTCGCGCGCGTGATGCTCCCTAGTACAGTAAAATAGGCGTTTTATGACGTCACAGAAACTTTGAATCGTTCCTACGGGAAAACGGGGCGACAGGAAAATTTCATATTAGAATTGAATTTTCTATGATTTTTCATCTTTCGAATGAGCCTTGGTGGAGCAGAATCCGTCCAGCCAATCCGGAGATAAAATATACAGAAAACGTTTTTGCAACGTCTTTATTTTTTGATAAAAATAGTGATAAAATGATAGATTTGCAGTTTTTAATTGACAATTCAATTAAAAATCCAGTCATTTTTTAATACGGATCAGAAATTCATACAGATCTTTTTCTTTTGCGCGTATAAATGTCCATTGATGGAATTCAATGGTCATTCAAATATCCAGCATTCATACATAAATATCGAGAGAGAATGTTTCATTTCCTTCCGAGTTTCGCTGTCGATAACTTGGAGTGTTCATGGTCGACCGCTTTATATAAACAATGCGTCCGACCGAATGCCTATATGAATATATCTCATTGAAAACGGTGCGGTCGATAGCCAGAAGGTATAGCGGGCGAACGAATAGCCACAGGAAACCGAAACAATGAGAACTGCTTGCACAAATCTGGTGAGGTTGTTATGGTGGCCTTGTACGGGGGAATCCCAATAACTGCAAAAACGACTGTTTATCAACGGGGCCTGGATCGTGGCGTTATAAAGGGACAAAGAAAATCTTTTGCAGCGAGTTTGCATGCGATTTTTCGAATTTTTCGTATTTTTTTAATTGCGTTTTTGTATATCTATGGATTTTATGCTGTGGGGAACTTATACCGAGGTGAGATTTCTTACAGTTGGAAGATTTTACACACACACATAGAGACACGGCTCGACGCGGACCTTGTATGTCCAGCAAAATGAAAAATGTCCGTGGCGATGCGTGCGGATGTTACATTCATACATTATAGCGCGTGTACCTCGATAGAAGACTCCATGGAAGCTGTTTGCTTCTCTCGTTCTTTTTATTTTTGTTTGATTGTTTTTTTTTTTTTTTTTTTTTTTTTCGTCTTGCAGTAGCAACAGAGAAAAGTCGGAGTGGCGAGGGGGCGGCTCGACACACGGAATGAAATAAGCGCGCGCGGCGCTCGTGTCGCGGTAATGGTACAATGGCACAAACCCTCTTTGCCATTCTACAGAGCAGAAACAGCAAAAGCAACAGCGGATTCCACTGCGTTTGCGTGTGGTCTCAATGGACGAGACCTGCTGCGCTCCACTCACCTCTTCTTTATCCTCCTTTTACTTCTTCCTTCGCCTCTGCTTCTTTCACCGCGATTCTCTTTCGCCTTTCACTTCCCTACCTTTCTGTCAGCTTCTCTTCCGTTCTCCCTTCGTCCTCGTTTCCTTCCAGGCATGTCTTTCCACATCCGAGATTCTTTCTCGATTAAGAATCGAGTGGGTGCTCTTTTTTTTTTCTTTTCGCGTCTTCGTTCCTGCAAAATACGTTTCGGCTGAGCTTGGGGTAGTTTCCTCGAGAAAATTCACAATTCGTGGCTTCACTGTCCACGAAGTTTACCATCAGGATTTTCCTCGCTCATTCTCTCTCATACAATATCCCAGCGTTTCGTCTTGTCTTCGACGAAGCATCAGGAGAATACATAACATTGGCTTGTCGTTGCGTGGGCGAGACGAGATTTCGCTTTCGAGGCTTTCCGAGATGATCGATGAGAGCCTGTTGGATGCTGCTCGCACACACCTTTGCATATTTCCTCAACATTCATTTTCTTCCCGTTTCCGATTACAAGCTCATCTCCGAGTCAACGCGAACGATAAGTGGCGTGATAAAAATTTCAGGTCGATCGATAGAATATTCAAAAAAAAAAAATAGAAATAAAAATGATCGCGAGATTTCTTTCGGCTCGATTTCACAATAATTTTCTCGTGAGAATAATCGAGATCGAAGCATCGAAAGTTGATTCACAAGAGTTTCACTCTTCGTCTCAATCGATGGTGACCGGTTTTTCGAGAATTATGATCGATCGAACGAACATCGTGCCAAGAAATAAAACGGTTGACTAGTTAGCAGAATATTCTTCATGTCCTCGTACGATCAGTCGATAATTTACGCTCCGTGCCACTTTTTATTCAGACGGTAAGTGAAATTTGCTTCCTCTTCCGTTTTTACAGCAAAAATAAGTCACGCGGAAAAAACTGACGATCAAGTTTGACTGCGAATGACAAACATTCGTGATAATGAAACTTACAGGATTGCAGTAAGAAATTCATTGATCCATCCACGTGTCTCCATTCAATTTGGTTTTGGGAAGAAAGAAAATTGGAAAGGATCGATGTTTGGTTGAAAAAGTATGGAGCACGGGTTTGGTGAGCCGTGAAACACGAGGAAACCAGTGAGTGTGTTATAAATGGAGGGTTATCGATGTTCGCGGAGTATTCAAAAGGCTGGGTCAGTGAATTCTCGATACAGTGTTGTGAGCACCCAAGGAGGGCCCACAGCAGGGGGTTTTTTGCTAACCGCCAACTTTACAAACCTCTTTACAGATCGTTACTTCTCGTTCACAGCTGTGATGTGGGCGACTCATAAATCGGTCGTAGGGAAATATGAGGACGAGCATAGACTACAGGTTGGTTTGGTGCGATGTCGACGAACCGTTTTTTGCCCACGACGTCGATAGCGTCTCGCTCTCTACTCGTAGATTTCTCATGTGAACTTTATTCCTCGCTGGCGATAAGTTCGCTCGCGTACAAACTTAACGGGGGGAAACTTATATCGAACCGAGGCTCCAAGTTCATGGGTCACAGTAAATATTAAAGCGAGCACCTGCTGAGTACACCGGACGGTCAGCCAACACCAGAGAGCGAGTGATATCTCTCGGTCTCTCTCTCTCTCTCTCTCTCTCTATTGCTCTCCAACAAAAATCTCTTCAGAGTTCGTGCATCTTGTCCATAGTCCCATAAGATTCAGTCTCAGATATTTACGTACTCCGCGATCCTACCAACTTGAAAAGATCAGTCGAAGGCTTCCTCGCCAGTTCCGAGGTGTCAAAGTGATTTAAGGGGGGTCGAGAAGCTCGAAATATCGTAAAATAATATCGGTGACTTCCAGTGCCCATGAGACCTCGGTTTATCGACTGTGAAATAATCTGTTCCGAAAAAATCTTCCCACAAAATACAATAACCAAATTTTTATCATCTCATGGCAAAATTATGTGTTGAATTTTTAGAATATGAAGAAATGTCGACTCGACGATCAATATCGCGTGATCGCACGTACTCAGCGTGTAATATTGTATTTGAAAAAAAAAAAAAAAACAGAGAATATGAGCACGAGACTGAGAAGGGTCGTCCATCTTGTTATATATTCGAAACCCGCAAACGCACCCTCGGGCTGCCATAATTCAACGAGGAATTAATAAGTCGAATCAATAGAACCCAGTCATCCCCTGTATCCGAACCGCGACTCCTCTTTCGTACGTGCACATGCATTTTTACGGGTATGCATTATGGCTAAGTTGATACACGCACGCGCGACAGGATGATGCTCTGCGATAACGGATGGTCGAAAGAATATTTATCACCTCGATTGAGCGTTAAAAATGCCTGTGCAAATCTCCAAAAACTGGAGCCTCGGGAATGAATAATAAAATGTGAAGAGAGACGAGACCGATGAAATTTTGATTTCCTGTGTCATGGGAAGCCTCAGACGGTCTGGAAAAATGAATTTATTGAAACGAGCACTAAGAATAAGCGTTGCTAGAGTTTCCGGAACATTTTCTGAGCCCGTTGCCCTTGGCCTGAGACCAAGCAAGTTTTATATTCTCGAGTGCAGTTCATTTAACTAAAGTATAATTATCGACTGTTGATCCCGATGGGAGTTATTATATCCATTGGTAAATTTTATTTGAGAATATTTGCATACAGGAAGGCTGCGTGTGATGTTCGGGTCTATAAAACTGGTTAACCCCGGCGGTCTCGGATGGTGAAACGTCCGTGAGATAGCTTTCGGTTCGGGGCGCTTGAGCACACCTCTCGGAAGTATAAATCTACCGACGGGTGGTCGATCGGAAAGCCCTTTTACGAAAGAGTGACGTACGGCAACACCTTCTTCCGCAGAAACGAGCGAGTTAAAGAAGCCGACCCGGTAAATTTCGTAACATATATTTATTTTTGTATAATCAGTTTATTTGCTCGCTTTATGAGTTTTCAGTCTCAATTAAGTCAAACTACGAGAGAGAAGCTGAAGCTTGGACAATCCGTTAAGTTTTCGGTACGGTATTTACGGAAACTGAGGAGATTATCTGGTTCTTCATATATCTGCCAAAAAAGACTGCAACAGCGGCGGCAAATGCTTACAAAAAGGAAGGAAGAGAATACGATATCATGGCGCCAGGCCCTTGTGTTTTTGACACGCGATACGTCTGTGGGGGTGTTACCGCAAAAGGAATCCGCGCCACCTTGAGCGAACCTTTTTTTTTTGGTAGTAAGGGCCCGAACGTTTTCTATCCTTGTCCTACGAGGAAGGGCTGGCATCGCGGTAGCGACGCTTGTGTCGCAAACCCTCTCAGAAGCTACCGACGCGTGTGTGAAACCTCCACGTGCATGGACATTTTCACAGCTCCAACTGGAAACATCTAATACACGAGTCGGCCGATATAATGACGCGCGTTCAAGTAGGAAGGCTGGGCGTGTCAGAGAACTTGAGCCATTTCCTCGAGGCTAACATGCTCCAAAGACATTCGTCAAATGTGGTCAGTAGCCTCGTCGTTCTCGAGTATTTATTATAGAGAAATAAATGAGGGAAATTCCGCTCGGATCCTCAGAAACGTTGGACAGTGAGATTTTACCGAATATTTTGATTGAATCTTGTCAAAAAATCTGATTCTCTGGTAAGAAAAAAAAAAAAAAATCATTTCAAGCTGAAAAGACACATCAGGAGTTTCCCTCCCCAGGATTCTGCAGGCTCATCATCCGTAAATTGTTGCTACACGCTTCAATCGATGTTCCGAGCGTACTTCCTAACGGGATAATAAAGCTATTCAATTTCACCGAAACGGCGAAGATTATCGGGTCTCCCTGTTACCTCCGCGCCCCTCGTTTCGTCAATTCCGAAGGGCTCGGGCTTTGGGGTCGCGTAGCGAGTCTGCAATAGCAGTTTTGACAGGCTCCCCCTCAAGGACAATGCCAATAAAGTTTATTATACACGTGGTGTCTCTACCTATGGTGGAATATACGAGACGAAAAAACCAACTCTGACCAACCATCTTCACAAGTGTGTGATCCTGTATAACGGAAAGATCCTCGTTCCTTATTGCCATTTATTTTTCTTCGACATGATTGCAGACCGAGAGTCGAAAGATCGAATTTCCCGATACTTATTCACGGTTTTTTTCAACGTCGTTAAGTTTATCGTATCGATGCAAACACCAGGACCATTTTTTCCGCCAATTTCCAGTTATCCAGAACGTCCAGGCTTGAAGATGAGCTCATCTGGATGCTGCATGGGTCACGTGTCAGAGCGATAAAGGTTGTATATTTTTTCGTGGTCGAACAAACCGGAGCTTGTTATCGAAAGTATAATCCGAGAATAACCATTACCACAAACAGTTTTCCTTGCTACCCTCTCCTTTGGCGGAATAACCTCTGGCTTAAGATATAGTGTTTGGAAAATATATATCAAATTTGCTACGTGAAATATCTCAGAGTGTACACTTTTGTGCAGACACAGAACAGCAGAAAAAAACAATCCCGATGGTGTACGAATACAGAGTTATATCGGTTGGAACTGGGAGAAGCACAGACGCGAGGGAAGGGATGGAAACAGCAGGAGCGAGAGACGAGGAGGCAAAAAAACGGAGAGAAAGAATGAAGGAAAAAACGGAGTGAAGTGGAGTGAGGGTCTCGAACCGTACACAAGCGGAGGCTTGGGAATAGGCACGTTTCGAGTAACGAAGGTAATTTCATTCTTCGCGCTTGTGGAAGGGTGCAAGGGAAGGACGGCCTCTATATACATACATACGTATATACGTCGATGCATGTACAGGGTGTTTCGAGAGGTACGGGAAGCCCGACAATCGCCTGCGAAGGGCGATCGTTCGCAGGATTTTTTCCAATTCATGCAAAATTTGATAATAAAATATTTCTCGAGTTTCGATTCGATTAGAAAATTCTCGACTGGACATCGACTGACTCAGAATTGAAAAAATTACTCGTTTTCCGTAAAAAATTGTCCATTTTTCCGGCTGCGTTCGAAGAGCCGGGACGATTTTCAAAAAAAAAAAAAAAAATCGAAAACCATCGAGCTCCTTTTGCCCGTGTCATATTTTCTAAATAATTGGATGTCCAGAGACTTTGCGAACACCCCGTAGAAGCCTGTAAGGGGGTGAATACGAGAATGGGTGGAAACTGAGTAGAAATGGGCGACGACGGTACAGCAGACGAGGCCGAGGGAGATCTGATCCTATTCTATGCAAGCGACCAAGTCGCTATGATGAGGAGAAAAGAGGCTATTCCGATAACGTCAGTGTCGAGTTTCACAGGCAGAAAAAGAGATTTTCAAAATAACAAACTGTTGGCCCATTGCGACGTGGCGGCAGGAAAAGAAAACATAAAAGAAAGCAGCATGTTATTTTCTTTCTATTGCGATGTGTTACATTTCCCCATGAGACATTGGGCTCCGGTTAATTTCCATGGATCGTTCCAGCAGAGTACTTATCGCCTGTGTTGTCCGGAACAATTCGGCGACGAGGATCTATGGCACAGAGCAAAGCTCACGAATTCGCGGTTTCATTAAATCGTTCTGCACACTATAAATGTTTCGCATACCATTATCAAATTAAATAGCTGCGAGTAAGTTGGTGCGTGTGTAACGATGTATCGGTGTTGATACTTGCATGCGACCCCGCCTATCGTCGACCCTACCGGCCCATTTGCTCGATGTGTTTATAAACACACGTCACCCCACATTAACCGGTGGCGTACCTTTTGTCACGTGAGCGAGAAGCTTATTATGGTATTCGGCATAGAAAAAAAAATAAACATATATATTCCATAGGATTTTACATTTGCATTCAATTTACCAGAATGAAAAGGGAGAATGATAGAGAAAGAGATGCGAAACTTATTCAAAGGACACTGGGAAGGATTGTGGTGAACATTGCGTGACCCAACGCGATTAAGTGCAGGTTCGATCTCTCGTTTATGCTAATTATCTGCTCCGCGAACGTACTCGCATGATAAATTCAAGAAATGAATTTAATTCGAGATTCTTTGCTATTTTTACAGTGTGTTTGTGTCAACGGAAATGTTATTTTCATAGAGAATCATAGTTTTTTTAATTGGTAGAAAAATGTGATGCTATTTTGTGATGAAAATCAAAGCCCAATTAATGTAAATTCCTGTGGATTCCTCATAGCATACGAATGATTCACGATGTGTGTCGCTCATCGGATTGTGTAGCACTCGGTAAATACACGACGTATCACACACGCTGGGCCAACCTTCAAACGGGTTATATTTGCTTGATTGACCGATAGGGGTGACTAACTGGCGTGACAAACAAATGCACATCGATCACTGCACGCGATAATTGATTGATTACGTTACGCCGGATCCTCTACTGGTTCACGGCCCATACTTTTGACTTTTGGTTCGAATAAATGTGGAACGGAGATATTGAAAATCATGTCGGAACGTTAACGTTAATATACGTATTTTGCCAAAAATTCCGGAGCCAAATTCTTCGAAAAGAAATTTCGAATTTTACGATTTTTTTTATCTTTCATGAGAAATTGAGATTTTGAGCGTTTAAATTTTATTGCGCAATATTTGACAAACCAATATTCGTGACAGAATAAAGTTGGGCGTGCGGGGATGAGATACTTGATGAGAAATAGGCTAAGCGAACGCTCGGAAGAAGGGTCCATAGTTGCGAATAATACTCGCGGGTGAAGATGCTGCGATGGCTGTTCGACGATTGAGCGAGAGATGTTCGATTTTGTCGAGCCATCCCCTACAATAGTGCCATCGTGTACGAAACGATGGCAGCTTCACCCCAATTAGCGAGAACTTACAGCGTATCGAAGCCACGCAATCCTCATCCCCGTTTCGCCGGTCGTTCCTCATCGCTTTTCCCTCTTCGACTGGCGCGTCCTTCATCCCTCTTTTGGTTCACCCTTCGCCCTCGAGCCTTCTGCATTTCTGGCTAGCTAGAAGCTTCGGTTGCCGGTTATTCGGCCTCGCACTCGGAAACGCCAAAGCCGACGCTAACGAGGGCGCATGGAAGTCAGGTGGAAGACACGGCTGGAGCTACAAACCGTTCGATGCGAAGCAAAAGCAGAAGAGAGCAAAAGAGAGAGAGCGAGCGAGAGAGAGAGAGAGAGAGAGAGAGGGAGAGATTCCTGGTGTGAGGTTATATGACGAACGATGTCGAGCTTTGCTAAACGTTCGTTTTCCCCGAGTCACGTGGATATGACAGTTCGTAGATCAGCTACATCGACGCCAAAGCAGAAAACTTTATTTTTTCCCAATCGTCCCTTTCCGCCATGTTGACGCGTTTCATATCTTTTTTTCATTTTTTTTTTTTTTTTATTCGATTGACAATTTCGATAGAAAGTGTGAAAAATTCAAACGCAGCCACAAAAAAGTCACACACGTGTCTATAGGTATTTGAAGTAATTTTTTTTTTCGACGCAGCTGAGCTAGCGATTAAATTTGAAAACGTAGTAACTTTTTGCTAGAATTAGCTAGAACCCGCCCATTTCGCAAGCTGCGCGTTAAACATCGTTAACACCTCCTGCTTAAGGTTATTGACTTCAAAAACATGTGGCGCACACCTTTAACATGCTGTTTTTTTATTTATTAACAGAGCCATTGTTAACGTGATACAAAGTTATGAAAATATTGTATATACCGATTCAATTAGTTGCGGTAGAAAATTTTCGGTCGAGCCAGTTGAGCAATCAAATTAAATGATCTTAGTACAATGAAACGTCTTATCAAGAGATACGGCAGCGGCTTGCGCCAAGTATTAAAAAGAAAGTATAGCGCTAGAGTTGCCGTCCCTTATATAACAGCAAAATAGGGGTTTTATGACGTCACAGAAAGTTCAAACCGTCTTCACGGGGAAACGGGTTGAGGGAAAAATCTCACAATAGATTTAAGTTTTCTACGATTTTAATGAATAATTTATCGGCCACATTTAACATCTGTGCCCGTATTTTTTCGTTGTCAAATTTATACTCCACGTTCAATCTTCACAAACACGAGCCGGGAGAAAAATAAAACTACGAAAAAAAGCGAGTAATAAAAAAATAGAGTGTGCTTGGCTAAAGCTGCATAAAAGGGACAAGAAGTTAGACACAATAGAAAGTTAATGAAGCAATCAAGATCCGCCCCAAAACTCGTTTACGTTAAACTGCTGAAAAGCAATAAAAAAAAAAACGGGGAATATATTTCATACATGGTGCCTAATTGCGGTGGCGATAAATTCACTTAATGTGTCAATTTTGTTCTACGCGCGATGGAGAGATACGGAGGAAGGGTGAACGGTAATAGGGCGAGTGTGAGTTACGCTCGGGGCTAAGTTAAAATGAGACAAAATTGCACATGATGGGGTTTTTATGTAAAACAAAAGTGAACAAATTTCATAAACGTTGGATAAAAAAATGTAGGTGAAAATATATTTATTTCGAGTGACATTGCCGAGGCCGGAAATGACTCGGTCGAGTGATAAATCATGGAGAAATCAAAGCCGAATGAATATTTATGATAATCCTCGGAAGACCACGAGAGAAATCTCAAGAGTATTCATCACGTAGAAACTCGAGCTTTATTTATCTATTACACGCCAGGCCGAATCGAATCGGAGGGATTACGCGTAGCATATGTCGGAGATTCGCGCGAGCCCACTGGGGGTTGCGGGAAGAGTGGCCTACCCCCCAATTAGAGGAACCCTTCGACGTACATCGCTCTCCAAAGCTACAACACATCCATATACATTGATACATATATGTATACATTAGGGATTGTCGAATGGAAGGGCAGTGGAGAGCAACCAGTGAGCAGCAGCTATGCCAGTAGAAGCTTCCCCAATTCAACCCCTGTGCCCATTCATATACCCTCGGAAACTACTTCATTACGCAGACAGCCGTGTTGACTTGTATTGTGCGACTGAGCTTAGAGAAGGGAAAGGATAAAGAAGAGGGACGACTAGAAATGGAGATGACGGAGGAGGACGGAGCTAAGCAAAAGGAGACAAAAGTGAGCCAGAAAAAACGATCCTACAAAAACACTGTACGTGTTCCAATACATAGAGTCTTTCTTCAGACCCTTCAAATAATATCTGTGACGAATCGCTTGCGCTTTCAATGTTCCCTTTTGCTGGTGCTTTTCAATAGCTCCTGCCTCTCCCTTTTCTCTCTCTCTCTCTCTCTCTCCCTCTCTCAGTCTCGTACCGTTCGACCGTAAATATCGTAGACATAAGGTGTTACGTCCTTTCGAGGGTTAACATCATCATTATCATCGGTCCGAAACTATCCTCGAGCGAGTTATCTGGCCTGTATCATCATCGACATCGACAGATTCGCAGAATCATGCGTTTCCTCCTATTTGCGAGGTAGCGACACCTGCTCCGGTATGAATCTCGGGTGATCGCTCCTTTCAATCCCTAGACAACATGCATGTGGCACACCATCCGAGTATTGATGAGCTACGAGCCAAGGGGGGTCTCGAAACGATGCCTCGATGAACCCCCGTTGAAAATACTTCATCACTGGTGTCTCGATGACATTGAGCTCTCGCAAAGTGGCCTTGTCTCGCATGAGGTCATTCAGGAACAACTTGATCGAGGTGGATACTTTGAAACGAGCCAAAGATATTCGAGATCATTCAGCGAGAGAAAAATACCGACCAAAAATATGTCTTTCGCTCGAGGGAGCAGGATCAAGAGAAAAGAATTTCTGCATGGCTGCTTGCATTCTCGTTTACTTCAATGGATCTGATGATAACGCCCGACCAAAGGGTTCCTCATAATTGCCCTCGAAAAGATCAAACTCAGGTGAATGACAAGTGAATGTTTCGGAATATTCTCGATGATAAAATTCTACCAAGATTTATAACAAATCGTGCAAATATTTATCATTGCTCATTTTGGCGATCCGCACCTGCGGACAAACGGCATTGATAGCCTCGTCAAAGAGGCACAAAGTTATGTCCATAACGGTAAACACCAGAAGAGCGATCATCGCCGAAAGCCTGGTAAGTGATTGTACAAATAAAGGGCTCGAACGGACCAGGTGAAGCTGATAAATGTTACTTTCATGCTAAAGTATAACTGTACATAGAATCGGTAGTTACAAGTCGTGCGCAACTAAGTTTTTCATCAAACACATTTTAATCTTGTGTGTGTTATTCGGGGGAACCTTCCCTCGGTCCCCGAAGAGCTCTTCGCAGTGCTTCTCCGAAAGCCCATACATCGAGACAAGCATACGCGTCAACGAATTACGAAACCTATCAAGTGGTATTAGTATCGGTATCCTCGTCTCGAAAGTGCCACGACTTTATCACATGTTTCTGGAAAACAGTCACCAGTCGATTACAGAAATCAGCTCTACAACGTGTTTTTTTTTTTTCAAATAATTCAAATATCGAAATTTTTTTTTTTTATGGACGAATTATTCCGAAATTTTGTGAAGATAAACTTTTATTTATTTTTTTTTATATGTAAATAATGAAAGTTGAAAAAATTCTTTTGACTTTTTCAATATCGCTGTTTTTTCGTGTTCGTGTTTTGTTGCGATGTCAAGGGTGGGACGAGCTAATGCCCTGGCGTACACAATACCCTGGAGTACCATCAGCTGCAGTTCAGTGGTCCCGTGAAGATGTTGTTATGACAACAAAGGCCTCGATTCGGTGAGTTTTCGTTTGACTCTTCGTCTCGTTTTCTCTTTGAGCCATACATACGTGTGAGGTAGCGTCAAAGGGAAGCGGAGTCAACACGAGCATGTATCTGATTAATGATGAAAGCAAAAATCAAAGCCGGTGGTATATCCACGCAGGAATATATATTTGTATGCAGTAAAGTTTCGGCCGAAGAGTTGATCATAAAGAGACCGTTTACCGAAGGCGCGTTGCCTAATCATCGTCTCGCTATAAATCAGTCCACTCTACAATTTTCTGTGTGGCACATAATACGATCTATGGCTGAATAATTTTATCGAAGAGCTGGATACGAAGGAGGAAAATGGAAAAAAGACGTTCGGAGTTGCAGCAGAGAGCTGGCCAGTCCGACCGATCAACGTATATGAGGGGAACTTGTCACACGCATTTTTCGAAGCAGCTGACATTTGCCATCAACATCTTTGTGAATCGGTAAAAATAAAAACAAGCATTGAGCCTCGTTGTCGTACCAATTGCCGGCGTTGCGAGGCAAAACTTTGAATAAACAGGCTACAAGGAAAATAATAACGCGATGGATTAGAAAGGATGAAAAAAGTTGATGGTTTATGCTCAACTGTATTTATCGATATTGTATTAAAGTCGACGCTTTTTCTTGGCGGTAACCACAAGTCACTTATAGTCACTGGATTCAGCTCCTCCGACCGAGCCATTCTTTTGGAGTAGCCCCGAAACATGTCTGTACATCATTCACATACGAGACACGAAGGTCCACACTCGCATGGCACCTCAACAAGAGAAGCTAACGAAGAGACTAGTAGAGATTTAACGTTCTTTATCGGCGAGTCTCGCGGCTACCGCAACGCCCGAGCCCGTTGACACGTCCGGATATTCGCCGTCTCACTCGCAGGTACACACATCGCGAAAATCCCTGTCATGCAGAGAAATAAGTACAAATGAAACGTGCACGAAAGAGACGATGCAACGATCGTTAAAACGACATTATTCCTGCGAATTAAGACGTAACTTGTACACAAACGTTTCCATCCCAAAGATAGGCGCAATAATCTCTGGACGGAGGGAGAAGAAAATCTTCTCACGAATCATTGCTTATTCATTGTAAAGTTTCAACAATTCAAACTTTAATCGGCGGAGCTTGCCAATTGAGGCTTTCCAGGATTTTTTCGTGCCAGGAAAGTCGAGTCGACATTTTTTTATTTTAATGTCTCCTTCGATGTTGTAAAATCGATACAGAAATCGCTCGACAAGGAGACGAACGAGATCGCGCGCTCATTCGTGCCGCGAGAGAAACCTTCGCGAGCAAAACCGTCACATATGTATCGGTCCACCGTCTCATCTCGTGCGAGAGTCACGTGACGTTCGATTCGATGTCCTCCGCGAGAGCTCGCACGCACCGGGAACGCAACGACTGCAGAAAAGTGGGTCAGCTCCAACCAAGACCATCGGCTATCGCGTTCATTCTGATTCGCTTTTTTTTTCCTTGTTTTTCTTTTTTTTTTTCATTTCGTTAATTCTTCGTACAGTTACTATATCGCAAAGAATATGGCACGTATAATAACAAGTATACCAGGGCACATTGGCTTGTCGAACAAAAACTTGATTCTCATCTCACGTTGGAGTATAGAAAATATTCAATTGATCAACGTTCCTCATAAATATTGCAACTCCCATCGATGGCGTTAGAAAAGATGGCAGCAGCGTTCGCGATTGGTTACAAATTCCCAGCCAATCCATCGAGAGGAAAAAAGTCAATAATTTTTGATGATTAAAAAAAAAAAAATATTTTTCTGAAAGATTCAAATGTGAAGCATGCGGACGAGGTTGCCTCCTTAAAGTTCTTATAAGATGGGCAATGTGTCAGAGATTCGCCAGATTGACCAAGCCTTTTCATACAAACATTTATAATATGAACCACGAAGCAAGAGTTTGCGGGGCCTGGCGTGTGGAAGTTGAAGTTGTGCTTGGACCGTTCTGGTCGCGCCAGATCACGAGAAGATAATAATGACCGCGCGGAGCAACACTATAGCTTCTCTCGTTCCTTCTCTCTCTCTCTCTCTCTCTCTCTCTCTCTCTCTCTCTCATCTCAATCTTCAAGATTTCTGATTTTCGGAACGCGATAAGAGACGAGTCCGCGCGCACTTGGTATAAACCAACACTCGCGCGCACGAATATACAGATAGAGTTACGTATACGCCTGTATAAATCTCCTCAAAGTGTTTGGAGTAGCTCCTCGGCAAAACTCGGGGAATTCCCATTTTGTAACGTGCCTTAGCTGCCGGTGTCTCCCCAGGAAAAAGGCTAAGATTTTACATTCCACGCTGTAATGCCTTTTCTTCCACCATAAATACTCGCTGTGCTTTGGATGAGGCAAAGAACTCGCAGTGCCATCCTGCCTGGATCACCACACACGACACCATAAGATCAAGTATCAACAACCACCCGATTTTTCATCTTAATCTTTCCGACCTTTCGAAATGCTTGCCTGCAGGGTCGTCAAATTTTTTCTGCTCATCTTCTCAGTGCAATTGTCTTTTTCATTCGCAATAACTATATAAGCGTCTCTTCGGCTTCCCCCGAGGTAATGAATATCGTTTTGAGTTTTTTCTCTTGAGAATTAAAAAAAAAAAAAAAAATTACTCGATAAAGTACAACAACAAAAAACGAAGATTGTAGAATTTCGAACGAAAATAAATGAATTTATTTTTTCCTATTGAAATTAGAATTCCCGCACGGGTCTCGTATGTTTTGGAATTATTTTGAATTGGTAATTAAGAGATTAGCGGTGAACTCGTTTATCGCGAGCTGATATTCTCGCGGCGTTCTGAGTCTTTTGAAAAAAGCGTAAAAACATATTTATGTGTATATAGGCATAAAAATGTACGTGAACATTAGGATAGTATGGGAACAAAGGACAATGGCACAGTGATCTGTTCTGTTCGGGCAATAATCGTTATTTCTCAGCTGGTGATAAAATCGTGTGGTCCGTGATGATGAGCGTCGGCGGCGCCCGATGGAGAGACATCCCGTGGTGAGCTTCGGTAGGCGATAAGAGAAGACGACAAGTTCGAGGGTGAAGATAGTCCGTGGAGCCGGTGTCTTTGAGTGCGCTGGTCTCGTATGCCGATTGTAAGATCATTGAAACTCGAGCAACTCTTTAAAGCTTCGGTCGATGCTCCGGCGTCGTGGCCCCTCTTTGCTTTTGAATCTCGATCGGATTTCATCGCTACGGCGGTCCGATTCGATCTCACGATGTATCGCTGTGTTCTCACAGCGGGTGGCAAAATAAAGAAGTAAATATAGCTTTCGTCATTGCGTCGGGGATCGCTGGTGCGTGCGATGATGCGACCGCGCCAGTGTCTTTGTATTCGAAAAGAGAAGAGAGCCAAACGTCATCGTTCGGTGCTGTGCTGCTGACAGCCGCGCGGAAGTTGTCTCTCGAATCTCAATCGCGTTCCCAGGCATTCCTGTCATCACCCTTGATATCGATATTGACGGATTGAAAGGATACTAAAGCCTCGACGATGAATATGTTGATCGGTTCGAGTGAGAAGATTGTCAACTGGCTGCAAGATCTCGACGACGTCATCGATGATCTTCGGGAGTCGAGGAATGCTCCATAATTGAATTGACCGAATTCGTACCAATTGGGCACGATTTACTAATCAATGATTGATATAATTAATTGTAAGAAACGCAGTTACAAGCGAGCTGCCTCGACATCTCTTCCCAAAATAATTAGCGCGAGCCTCGTTCATTCTTTTTGCCCATTGATATATTTACCGAAATGTCCATTCAACAGGCTCTACCTTATTTTAACCTCCATGATTCCTTTCGCTTCGTCACAGAAAATGTTATACTCGCGTTGAAAAGAAACACAGGGTATGGCATTAACGCGAGACAGTGATTGATAAAATAATCACTGTAATATGTTTGAGGAAGGAGCGAGAGTGTAGAAAATTTAGACTCGATATGGCTGGCGCAGGCTCGTTTCGGTAGACATACGGAGCTCGACACTTGGTCTGTATATCCAGAGAGCTCTGGGAACCTTTCCACCTGTGAAAATTCCAACGAAATTAACGTCATACGATTTCGTAGGTGGAAGAAGATAATAAATGTGGCGAGGTAGTCGCGGCGGGAATGACACGACAAATAGCTAGTTGTCAAGGGGAGCTTTTGGTACATGTCATCAAAGGCATGTCGGAAGCGCGCAACTCTCGAATTATACTAAATATTCGGTGGTTTTTCGTTGCTTACGAGGCTGTTGAAATATTTCAAGCGGCAGTATCGTCATCGGCTTTTGGGCCTGAATCACTCGATGCACAGTCATCTTCCAAACTTCTTTTTAATATTTTCTCCTATAGCGGCGAAGCAAAGCCAGAGGGAGAGGAGCTGAGAAGGAGAAAGGAATAAGAGAGAAATAAGAAAAAATAAGACACGGCATAACCAGCCAGTCGGCTACATGTGCAAGGCGACGGAGTTGACACGACGCGAGGGCTGATCGTTGAAAGGACTACCTGGGCTATGCAACCAACATACGAATTTATACTTGTATATACCAAAGAGTTATAACGTGACGACGATCCAACGCTCCTCGAACAAGCCTCCGCAGCAGCTCCTCTCTGAAATATCTCGAAAGAGCGCCGCTTCTCGAGCGGTAAAGCATTTAATAGCGCGGCGAACCGCCTCCGTACCTCTATTACTCGGCGAATTCTTTCATCGGAGAATATCTACCATCCTTTGATATCCTTTCGTCTTTTTTCCGTCTCTTTCTCATCAGCTCGAAAATCACAGTCATCCGTAAAGCTTTACCATTCGCTCTCCCTCTCTTTCTCCCTCTCTGCTCCTCTAATACCTCCGAAATTTTCACTCCTCGACATCTTCACTCGCGATTGCGAAATACACTTAATTCGCACTTGATTCGTGTCAAGTACGTTCGGCCCTACGCGCCTTTTTCATCCAGATTTCCCTTATACTTTGGAATGGTCCGTGCTGCTTACACGGAATAATCTGAATTGCGGAGGCTCGGTGTTAAAGGGGACTGAAAGGGTTCGATGACGCCTGTGCGAATTTGGGATTAACGAGAGCCCGCAATTATCCGAGCTTCCGCGATCTCGTGAAGTTTCTATTTTTTCAACTGTTTTTACTCTTCCTGCAAATTGGCCCACTTCACGTCGCCACTTTTCGTAGTAAACAAACATAAAAAATGGACGACGTGTGGAATAAAGAGTTGGGATTGTTCTCAGCAGCAGCTGAGAGAGTGCAAAAAATGGCACGAACGCTGACCACGCAAACTTCGCGACACATGCTTGGATTAAACACGCAACAAAACGGAAACGAACAAGTCTACGAGAGTGTTTGCTTACAGGAAAAAGTAATATATGTCTATATACTCCGGGCATATAGCGCGGTGAACCGTCATTACTACAACTTTGGTGATTTTTCGAGCTGCTCTTTTTACTGTGAAGTTGGGTGAGCGCGCCATTATTATCGGATAGTGGATTCCACGAAATTCTCTCGGATCTGAGGCTACAAAGAATAGTGTGATGGGGCCTCACGAGTTTTCAGTGGAAACGACAATTGTCGACGGCGCTGCTGCGTGTCGTTGAGAATCGAAACGCACGCGAGAACAATTTCGGGCTCTTAAACGTTATGGACCAATCGCGATGCTTCAGCATCATCATTCCCGACGATTCACCGAACACCATTTCGTCCTGAAAACAAACGAAAAATCCATTCGTAAACAAAAATATTGTCGCGTAAACAAAAACAGCACGAAGATGAGAAAATCCGGAGGAGCCGAAATAAAGCGTTGATACACTGGGTCATTTTGACCAGGACTATATTTTCAACGGCAAAACATCGAAGAAGTTGCTGGATTTTTGTGAAAAATTGCTTTTTAAAAACTTCGGCTCAAATTGACCCAGTGTAGCAAGACACTGGCCACACCGTGAAGAGCAAATATCTCGATCGGAGAGGTGCTGGATGCATACAACAAACATATACCGCATAGAGTCCGAGAGACTTTCGATTTCTCGTTAACTCTCAAATAATGGAACGCCCGAGGGTTGCAAGTATATAGATATGGTTTACAAGCTATTTATGCGGTATATATGTTTTAACATGGACGTTTGGTTCATCGCGAAACTTGCTGCCCGGTGCCTATGGCTTTGCAGTGTGGGTCCGAGCTTACACATCCTGCCATCAATATTGGCCGTTGACAAGTCGCCGGTGCTAGAAACCGTACCTCTCAACCTTGTCAGCGTATCTTTTCTCTCATTCTACTCTCTCCTCTCTCTTTCGTGAGCAAAGGAATATTTAGTGATACTTGCCTCAAGCATATCTACACGTGAGGCAAGAGAGACGCGAAGAACCATGAAACGAACAACCGTCCGTTTGTGTATCGATAAGCTTGGGGCAATATGGACCAGCCACTAAATTTCAACCACTCTATAAAGCGTTTCGTCTTACTCTCACCATGAATGATTATTTTCACTCGACCGCCTTAATTTCTTTGCATTAATCGTACTGATCAGTGAAAATGGCGCAGAATTTCACTCCTTATTGCTGTGTCCACGGTAGAAACTCGGAAACACGAACTGCCCAATTTCGTTGGCTGTCCAGGCTATAATTTTACTTCGTACTCGATACTTTTTCGGGTTCAAAATATTCGTCGTTGATCCTCATCGCTCATCAATCGCTACTGCGACGAAGACGAGTACAAAATTTCACGCAGTTCGCGTTTTCTTCCGTGCATGAAGCGAAGCTTTGGTCCAATTTTTGACCAACTCCTCCACATGCAAAAGTGTTCAATAGGAGAGAGGCGAGTTTGAGTAGCTCATGGGTTCATATATATATATATATATATATATATATATAAATATAAAAGGTTTCATTTTCACATGTAAATATATTTATGTAAGTGAAGGGTTATGGTAGCGAGGCTGTGTATGTATATGTGTGGGAATCTCGTTCTCTCGGGCATTTAACGCGTTAACCAACACAGAGCTTCTCCATTTGAGTCGGTGACGTATGGGCCTCGGTAAATAAACTATTAATATTATGGTAACGTCACGCATTCCTATCCATATTGGCTCTTCCCTCTGCGGTGCGCGACTAGCGCGAGCACCTTTGGCGCCCGATGCCAATATATACATAAATATATACTTGGCCGCGATATTTCGCGAGATGAAAGAACGAGAGAGTGCGATTTTGTGCTCTCCCTCCATTCTGCCTGTATTTCAAATGAGAATCAGCCAAGATTTACAATTCGTTGAACAAATACATAAATTATATCGGCGAACTAATGAATTGGAAAAGAGAATTTGAAGACGAGCCACAAAAAGAGCAAAGAAAATTGCTGAGCAGTGAGAAAAAAATTATTGCCTTTCTCGTATGATAAAAATTGATACATAATCGTATTTCATAGCTGCGTCAAATAAAAAAAAAATTAAGAAATATCCATAAATTCATATCCACGTAAAAAAAAAAAACCTCGACGATTACTTTTTTCTCACGATAAACGTTTTTTTTTGTTCCATGACACGCTGCAACGTGAAATTACTATACGTGGACGTCTACATATTTGTGGAAAGCGTGAGAGACAATTGTGACACATTTTCCTGAAGAGACTTACGGTCCAAGAATTGTGATATCGTTAATGGGGGAAATAAATTGGAATGGAAATGTCTGATCAAGACGACTAAGCGAATCACACATTCTCCCTCATAAATTTGATTAAGTTTGTAATTTACAAATACATATGTATCGGTGAATATTTAATGAGTAAAAATCAATATGTGAAATGGACGTTACAATTAATATTTATTGCCTTAAACTCTAAATACGTTGGATTATCAAATAAAAAGTTGAATCTACGTTGACAAGTAATTACCGGATTAAACATAGGGGATAAATAAATTTCTGATAAATAAGAAACGGCTTTTTATTTGGTAACTCAATAAGCAAGGATTATTTTTTTCATTTAATATTAAAAAGAGTCATAATCGAAATTACGACTAATTTTAAAAGCTAATTTTAGAAAGCTCGAAAAGATTGGAGGATCGGGGCTCCGTACGCGGTGGACACAAGGAAAAAATAACATCACATTCGATACGAAGAAACAATGATTTATCACGTATTAATTCATTCATAAATTAAAAACGCTATGAGGTAGATAATTTACAAGTCATCGCCAACGTGGCCGCGATTTAGCATGTTAATCGACGGGAGATTTCTTTCGGGTGTTATTTCAAACGGGATTTCTGTTGCCGCGGAGTCCGTGTGGAGTCGCAATACCAGCGTCAACGACCACAGAGCCGAGGAGATTATTGTGGAGCCGAGAAAAAGGAATCGTAGAGCGTCGAGGAGTGAAGAAGCAGGCGAGAAAAGTTTGACGCGGTATCGCTTAGAATTTTTTCGTCTCTTTCTCTCTCTCACACACAAAGACGCACATACACAGGCTGTATTTTTTATTTCTCTCGCATTAAAGACGCATGGCCAATGGTGCAAATAACCAACTTGCTGACGTTCTCAAATGACGTTTGTACGAACAACGCCACCAATGGTGGCGCCTTGACGCGTGAATAACTAACCTTTGGCCCCTTCGCGATACACATACGTGAGTTAGTGAGACGCTAGAGACGAGGGAAAGAGAGAGAGAGAGAGAGAGAGAGAGAGAGAGAGAGAGAGACGAATGGCAATGTGGCAAATCGTCGGCGTGGGTGGCGTCTCGCGAGCGAGAATTTCTTGCATGAATGCCCGGCGGCATTTTAGGTCTGGAAACTTCGCGAGCCCCCGGTATTAATTATTGCTCTGCCTTTTCCCTCGAGCGTGCTCGAGCGTTTCGTTAATTAAAATGTCCTCGAGATATAAATATATACATAGACATTAACGCATAAATAAATGTTTGCTATACATGGAAAATAAGGGACGCTCGGCCGTACGGACTGACGCCCTTTTCCGATCCTATTTTTTCACACTCTCCAGACCCCCTGCAACGGCTTTTTACACGAGTGCATTTTTTTCAACATCCCTATAAACCATTGATTCGACGTAAAAATTATTTCTGCCACAAACAAAAATGGATAATTATTTTTCAGACATTAAGGGAGTTTGTTGGAACAAAAAAAAATTCTCTGCAAAGAAAAATCGATGTCAAATTTGATGATTATTAATTTTATAATTTTACAAATTTATTTTATTAATGAAAAACTAGATTCTCACGGATTTTGAATTGAAAATCATCGTTCCTGACATTTTTGTCATTCCGAGTTGTTTATTGCGAGATAAACGGCTCGGCAAGGTACTTAAAAAAAAAAATCTTTATGGCAAAGGCGTCAAGGCTGATTGTGAAGATTTGACAGAGTGGAACGACACGTGGCGTGAGATTTAACGAGAGAAAGAGAGCGAAGGCGCGTCTCAACGAGATCGAAAGAGCTTGAAAGCGCCAAGTTTTGGCACTTGACAAATTTTCATTTTGAAAAACCTCATCTTGTTAACAAGGAATATTATTGTTGCGGTTGTACTGGAGGAATCAGCGAGGTGAAAAAATTGCGTAATAGCTGTCGCGTGTTTGCGGCAGTAGATTGAAATTGGAAAAGAGGCGAACGTGTGTGGTTTGCCGCGCGATATGCTCGCTCTTTGCTGTTGTTTCGTTATGAAAATTACGAGGAGCGGTGTGAAAGCTCGCGAGAAGCTTGATGAAGGTTTTTTTTTGTAGCCGGGTCACCCCTCGCGTGGCAAATTCCTGTCACACCATCTTCGACGCATGGAAAAAAAAGGAAGAAAAAAAACTATGGTTATAGGTGTGATACATGCAAAACCATGCACGAGGCTAAAATTCAAAAGACTCAAATCCCCTACAGCTTCCTCCGAGTTAAGACCTTCCGCTTGTCGATGCTTTATTTACACATTAGAAGAGAACTCCGGGCACTTCGTGTCGGGACCTTTGATCATATTCGTCTGCGATTCGCGACGCAGGGATTTTATTCGCACGGACGAAGTTAATGCAACGCTGCTTCTTTTCCATACACACATATGTATACATATTGCCTAGTCCTTTCAACAGAATGTTCGGAGAATGTGAACCATAACTGGTGGTCCATGGAGCTCTGGAATGGTTGTCACGTGTGTGACTTACGAGAGTCGACTTTGGCGATCGGACTACACTGTTACAGCACAATATATATCGTAAGGATTGCGAATATCGAGCCTTTGCAGTCCGAGAACGTTTAAACGTCACACCCAAGTTCAAATTTCCGGATTTTTCCCTGATTCTTATTAGGCCGGGAATGAGCTGTTGAGCAATTCGATTCTTTACGATTAAATCATCGAGAAGTCTGATTTTCGGAGCCCTCGTGCGTGTGGCGAACGTCAAGAATGAATTCGAGATTTTTGAAGGTCGCAAGAATCTCGACCGCGCAATCTGGATGATCAAAGCCTACGGAAGGATAAATCAATGAGCGAAAGGTGAAATTAAATAAGCAGTAAATGGTATCGTAAAGGAAAGAGAGAAAAGAAAAGGGGGAGAGGGGCCGATGCAAAAAATGGGTCGTGCGTCATAAAATGAGGGTAGAAAAAAAAAAACGAAATCGCAAAGCAAGCGGCAAGGGAAAAAGAAAGGCGAAGAGCTAATACGAGAAAAAAAATTCTACGTCGTTGAAGATAGAGAAACTGTTAAAACTTTACAACACACGGTTGAATGCATTTTAATTATCAGTCTGGACGTGACCTCGGACAGGCACACAAGCGACCATCCCCCCCTTTTTTTTCGATACACATGTATATTTATACGCGATCTCTGTTCTCTTGAAGAAATATTCTATTCCTCAACGACCGCGAGCAAAAACTATTGGCACAAAAAATCCTAAAATCAATTCCGAGTCGTATCACCAAAATCTCACGATGATCTTCTCAGCAAACGATTATGCGAAATAAAAAATCAAAATCCCAAAATGTTTCAACACATTTTTACAACCCTGACAGACTCAATTCCCATTATTCAGCATTGACCGTCTCTATAGTACGAATAATAACGCCGCAGAATAAAAACTTCGAAGTGCATTTGTCGCTTGATTGAATTTTAATATTTTTTTCCAAATTCAAATGCACTGATGGGAAGAATCAATTATTCCAACAATTTGATAACAAGGAGAAAATCGCTCAATTCGCGATGCAGGAGGAAATTGCGTAAGAAAAAGTGTTTGAAAAGAAAAAAAAAGAACAACAAATAATCCGTAAATTAAGCATTCAGTGAATTCTCAAATTTCAAGGTCAAAAGGGGATGAACCGGTGTCTGGTGCGGTTAGTAGGTGGTGGTGCATATATGGTAAGGAGCTGCGGTTCTAATGAGAATCTACCCAACGCGTCAAAACATAAATAACGTGTTGGAAACGTGCGACTTGGTTTCTTAACGATACGTATTAGATTGCACGATATATGGGGCGCCCGAGAAGGCGAGAGGAAGGCAAGAATGATGGGAAAAGAGAGAGAGAGAGAGAGAGAGGACTTGATCATTCAAAAGCAGCAGCAAACGCGCGTACGAAGTCTTGAGCACTCTTCCTCTCCGCCCTCCGGATAGAAATGAGGTCTATACTGGTGCGAGGCAGAGCAAACGCGGTAAAAGAGTGAGGAGAAGACCGAGCAGAAAGAACGAGTGAGGGAGAATGAAGAGTGAGTGGAAAAGAGAACGAAGGCGAAGGATAGCGAAGCACACATGGGTCGAAGGAGAGCTCGCGCGATGGGCATGAATGGACCGCGGCGCTAGCGGTTTTTCTTCACCGGAAGACGCGAGAAGATTGTAATGGGGGAGAGAGGGGACCTATTTATCAATGACCTCTCTGCCACCCTGACCTCGGGGTTGGGCCGATCCGTAGCAGACCTCCGAAGGACATAATTTTTCCATAGACCTTTGCTCCCTCGATTCTTCTTTCTCTTTCGTTCGTTGAGACAAAAAATCTAGTAAGAAGAGTGGCGCCTCTCTGTGGAACATTAAAACTAAGCCTCCCTGGAGCCACAAATCGTAAAACAAGCCAACTGATAACTTCCGCTCGGTTATTAATCACTTCAGCGAGACCATCCATGCATTTTTTTATAATTATCCCCGTTTTGTCACATGTTTGTAATTTTCGTAATTGTCCCGCCAAATTATTTTTATATCAATAAAAGATTTATTTGTCCGCTGCCACAAGAATTTTTTTTTATCTTGTCGATATTTCATTTTTATTTTTTTTTTTCGCTCAAATTCTAGCCACTCGCTCTCTCGCGGTCTCAACATTTTCCTGAAACCTCAACGTTGGATAAATTTCCATGCTTGTCCGTGTGTGTGTGTGTGTGTGTGTGTGTGTGCGTGGCGACGACTTCCGAGACGAAGATTTTATCGAGACAGCGTCGAGTTATGAGCACTTGTGTCTTGTACGTCACGAGGAGCGAGCTCGTAGTTATTATTTCATACACACATATGTTTATGTAATATATGTAACATCTATATACATTGCGTAGGTCAGAGTGTACGAGTACATCGACCTGTGATTCGAATCCTTCCTAGCTACGGGTGAGAAAGAAAAAAAAAGGACCTTATTCCGCGTCTCCACACGCGAAAATATCTTAAATCTTGGTATTCTCATATTCTTTGAAATGCGCAAGGACGTTCGTAGTTCTAATCCGCGAGAGGAATGTTTTTTTTACTCTTCATTCGATCCTAAAGTTCTGAATTTCGTAACTAAAATTTTTTTTTTTCACATTTTCAAACGTTTTTTTCGTCGAAAAATGTTGAAAAAATGTTTAATTGAGTTTTGTAAAATTTCAATAATAGTAAAAAGATGAAAGGCATGCGATAAATGGATTTCTAGTTGTTTCTAACAAAACATCGATATTTTCGATCCAACAAGATACGCGATGGGTTTTGTGGCGGAAACAGGCTCCTCGAATCTTGTTCCGAAGATTGCTTCTAGTTTTTTTCGTTGTCTTTTTGGATTCTCTTTCCTCGGCTGAAGGAGACGAGTGGCAAAAAATGCCTTTGGCGAAAAATCTCTTCACTTGATGCGAAATGTTCGACGATATACATGAACACATGTGTCTATGTGTGTTTGAATATAATACACGTGGGAGAGGAGAGAAATTTGAATTTAGCCGAAAACCGTAGTGAAGGCGAGACGGCGGCAGAGAACTGACACCGGGAGACACGTTGTAAGCGCCGTCGAGAGAGGAGCATTACCATAAAGCCATCGACTTTACGACAAGTGCGCGCGTCCGTTCTCTTATAAGTTAAGATGATTAAAAAAAAAAACAAACAAAAAAAAAAGGAGAATCGAGCGAACGGTCAGAAGGAGGGATTTTTATTATCTTTCATTTTTTTCTTTTATTTTTTTATTGTACAAATCCACCCGAAATCCTGTCGGAAAGTTTACATCTCACCGACTCCCCGTCGAGTTTCACGTCGTCATCAAAATTCCGTGACAAAAGCTCCATCTCGTTGTGTTTCGTCGCGTTTTATCAACACGCGCGCGCACCTCTTTTTCCTCAGACAAGGATTCTCCTTGATTGTCATTAAAAATCATTCAATTTTTCTCGGAGCTTTTTCCATCGGATTTTCATGATTTTAACGATGGGAAAGTTCGGAATACGTATAAACAAAAACATCAAATAAAAGCCGTGAAATACAGGCCCGAAAAATGCTTGGGAGAGCATGAAGATAAAAACAGCATTAATTTTGCCGTATAGGATAAGGTCCGACCGCACGTCCGGCACGTCACACCGGATCCATAAAGAAAGAAAGCAATGCCGGGGCAAGTCGTACGTACGCTATGAGCCAGTCAAACGTATGGAGTCTCTTAACAGCATGAATGGGAAGTCGCGTCTTAGGTGTGGGAGGGAAACAGAAGGATATGGAGAGATTGTAAAGAAAAGGACGCGAGTGTGCGGAGGAAGCGAGAACGATAGAGAAAGAGAAGTTCGCAAGGCACACATAGCAAGCAATTAATTATCAGAGATAGAGTCATTAGGCAGCAGCCACTAACCAGTCTCTCATACATATATAAATCTATGTATTCGCGAGTGTGCACATTCTGTATGTATATATACGTATAAAACTGCGCTAGCCTTTTTCTGCACACTCTTTGCGATCTTTCGACTCTCCTTTACTTTTTCTCTATTCCCTATTGGTCAGCAGCATCGCTGGCGCTGTATTCTGTAGAGATGAAAAAACAAAAAAACATGTATGTATTTATACATCGAGTCACCCACTCTTGGAATCGTGCCGCTTGTCTCGTACGAGCAACTGATACGCAATGTTGCATTTTAATCGACCCCTTTTCCCGAGGACCACGTCTCTACTTGATTCTATTTATATATACACACATGCTTGTCTTTTCTTTGCCAGTTCATTGAAAATTAACATTGGCCGAGTTCTGCCTCATGTTTAAATGAACGTTTGCTGGAAAAAAATGAAACGTCACTCGTGCGGTGCCTTAGGCTGGGAAATATTTTCTGTCGTCCGAAGAAAATCTTGGCGAAAAATTCGCATTTTGTTGTGAATTTGCAACGTTTTAGAAAAATCATTTTAATGGGATTCGGGCTCGAGGTAAATGGTCGAGAAAATAAAGAAAATTCGTGAAATAATTGATTTTCATTGAAAATGAAAAAATAGGTGGTGCCGGCAAAGGATTCGCGGATAATTTTTTATTCTCGTTTCTCTTTGTCGATGGAGGAGCTTGCACGTGCGTGTACTTCTCCGCACCGTTGAGTACCCGCAGATATGTTGTTCGAGCAAGTCCTTGCTCGCGCCCTTCGCCCTTACTGCGCGCTGCGCCACTCAAGCAGGGAGTCGCCTCCGGCATGCGCCGCGGCTCTTTCTCTCTGATCTCTCGACGCCCAGCATTAAAGAATCCAAGGCCAATAAGTCGCGCGTTTCACATTTTACACCTTGGTAAACAAAAATAAAAGTTTTATTTCCGGAGTAGCCAGAGAAGACGCGCGCACACCCGGTGCAACGGATCCCCATCCTTGATTCTTTGGAAACAGCTACCGCCGCGCCTAGATCCCGCGGTCCGATACCAAGCGGATAGAATTACAAAAAAAAACTACTAAATCGACGCACCAAAGATTTTCAAGCTCGCAGTTAAATATTCTGTCACAGTTTCACCGTTTTTTCAACGATCCCCATTCACGTCGTCGGAATAATTATTTTTGACGTCTCGTTTATTTTTACTCGTGCTAACGATCGAGAATTGGAAATAAGCGGAGTTTACCAGTAAAGGCAATACTCGGTTGGGTGACCGCGTGCAGATAATGGGATAACAGAGCGACGTAAAGTGATGGGATCCCGGAGAAAAATGAATCTCGCCGTTCCCCCATCGCCTCGAATATTTTGGGAAAACGTTCCGGCGAATCCGCGATAATCGGCGACTGTCCGGAGTGAAAATTCCGTTTACCAAAGTAAACGGGGTAGTGGTAAAGTAGACAGTGTAAACTGGTTATGGTCTATACACTCTTGCCATTGCGATCCTCGCTTACGATAGAGACGGAAGCTCAAATAAATCGCTCTCCCGCCGGATGTTCAACACGCTGCTAACTTACTCACGAGAATAATGAGGATTTCTTATTCCTCTCGTGGAGAGTTACCACGTTATGCGCGTCTCGTCCTCCGCGCTCCCCCGCAACTGGATTATACAATTTTCAGTCTATCGTAAATATGATCGCAGCCCACGGGAGCCTGCGAGAAGTACACGCGAAAAAAATATGAGATGCAGGGCCCCTTCTATTTTTTTCTACGCCCAGCATTTCTCTATCCTCCTGTTCTCGGCTCATTTTCATGATTTATTGCGTCATCCCTCCAGTTCGGATTATACACCTCATCGATTTTTTCTTCTCCTTGCCACCGATCTCAGTGAAACTCATAAAATTCTGCAATATTATCCATTAGCGGATGAAAAATAAAATAAAATCAAATAAAATCAAATAAGAATGAAGAGAAAAATTCTTGCCGAGACGTTGAAAAAGCGAATGTCTCGTATTATTATGGTATTTTAACTGTATATAGGTACGCGGACTCATATATCAGTCGCTTTCACGTGATTTCTCTCCGATTTATGTGTCACGCTATACCGGCATTCCGTATCCAATTTTATTACAGCGCAAAATTTTATACAAAACACGCGCGCGTTCATGACACTTTTGTCGTTTCGCAATCGGACCATTTGTTACGATTTTCATCTTTTTTTTTTTTTCTAACACGAAAACACGAGACATCGTGATGAAAAATTGATGAAAAATGAGATTTTGAAAAATATTGGATCAATCGATCATGAAAAACTGCCGCGTTTTTCTTGCGGTGCGATGGAAACGACTGCGAATTTATTGGCTGGATAGTGGGGGATTGACTTTTCCACTTGCAATGGGAACCGCGCGCGGCGAAAGCAGCCGCAACAGATTTCGTCGAGGATATTGTCGGGAGTTGAAGAAAAAAAATGATGCAAAATAAAACGTGGCGAGCGAGAGGAAAGAGGAAAGAAGAGATCGAAGCCGGATCGAATGTCCATGTGTGCGAGCTTATAGAGTGAGCTCCAGTTGATGAGACAACGATAAGGATCTTTTGGCTTCGGTACTAAGCTATATATATAAATGGATGGTATATGTATACGTGGGGGTAAAAGATACGGGGACGAATAAGAGAGGAAGGAAGCAAAAGATGCGAAAGAGGCTCCGAGATCAGGAGCCCCAAGATCCTATCGCGACGTTTCTTCCTCGACTGCGGCCAAGCAAAATGTCATCGCGGTCGTCTTCTTCTTCGTCTTTGCGCCAAAGATGCGTTGGTACTGAGGAAAATGTTGGCTGTCAGCATCATTCACTACGTGCATCCAACTTTTTTTTATTATTTTTTGTTCGACCAAGTTTTCCGTCTGCTCCCAAAACTATTGTTGATCTTTATCGACAAAATTTTTTTTTTTTTTGTATTCTCGATAAACAGCATTATTGACCCCGCTGTGCACACGCATTCCCCATGCAATTTGTTTACGGATGGGTTTACTATGCGAGAGTCAAAAGCTCGCTCTCGAACGTTTTTTTTTCCGCGTCCCTATCTCTGTCTCTCTGCAAATGATCGTCGTGCAGAGCCCGTGCTCTGGGGGTGCGTCAGCCCGTCAAAAATAAACGGGGGTGTGTGCAAGACGCAGGGAAACGAGGAGGGTGGAAGGGATCGAGAAGGCTTTGAAATCGGCTTTCGTAAACCTGACGCTCAAACGCAATGTAAATTCTCTGTTTTGCTAACTCAAATCCCCTCTCGTCCTTTCTCCTTAATACGAGTGCAAACTCAGCAAAGTATCGTAATTAATCGATCAAATAATTCAGGATAATGTACACGTTGACTTGGCATTATTACAAAGTTTGAAGATCGTTTGGGCAGCGTAATTTTTTTTTTCGAGCAGACGAATAATTTGGTGATTCCGACATTTGTCACGGAAATTTGAACCGATTTTTGTAGAAGACTCTCGAAAGAATCTCCGAACGATTATAATTTCAATTGAGCGAGCAGGATCGTCTCGGTAAATGGGAAAAATAAAATAATCTGTTATTCACCGGGGAAAAATAGTCTGTCATTAATCATCGCAATCCTTGCCCCAATTAACCGTTTTACTAAACGAATAAATTATCTTTTGATTAATTACTTTCCGAGAAGTATCTTTTCTGATTAATATTAACGTTCGAAATTAATTTGCCCGTTCGCAAGGAGTGCGCTTTTTTTACTTCCGTTCGAGACTCATAGACCGTCATTGGGCGCCGGAAGTGCGATCGCAAGATATTTCGTCCGGCGGCGCATCAGATAGCTCGCATACGTTTATAAAAGGTTTGATGACCGCGGATTACGTTCGCTCGTCGAGAAAGAACAACACGAATTAGGGCAGTTCGAAAAATTTACACGCGAATTAACTACGATTTGTATTTTTTTCTCATTTTAATTCTGTTTTCATGCTCACCATCAGGAAGCCGATCACACGTCCAGGAATGAGCTCCACATTTTTGTACGAAAGGACGACAGGTCGGAGAGAATGAAGAAAAATAATTCAGCATGAAAATCCTGCGTCCCTTTGCGGTGACTTATCTCCACAGCTGATTCCCCAAGAGCGACAAATTTCAATTATGTTTTTAAAAAAATACCTTAAAGTTTCAAATTAAAATTTTTTTTTTCATTTCCCGAGCAGCAAGAAAATGGAATGATGGCCAGGAAGAAAGATCGGGAAGGCGGTATAACGCATTCGGTTGACTCCTGTTTATCGCATACAAGCGCCTTTATGGGTTATAGTTTTATACATAATGCATATATAGTTATAAATTTAGTATGGCGTCGGCAAAAGTCCCGGAAGATCACCGGGCGTGCGTCTCCCGCGGTGAGACGTACCATTTATCCACGTCAACCTCGTTCTCCGACACCGCGAGGCGTCGTCTTCGTCTATACGTTCTTTCTGTCTCTTTCCTCGTTCCTCTCTTTCTTACACATTCACAATGTGATCTGCAGCGAGCACTCGTAGCATTGCAGTATATAAATTTCTGAAACACACACGAGTTTCACCAAAGAGCTTCACTCAGGTGAGAAGAAAATGCGAATGAGAAGAAAAAAGAGAGCAGCAAGGTGGAGAGAACGAAAAGAAAAAGAAGGAGATTATTTTGTTGCGCTCAGCTGCGTGAATCCGCAGCTTTACGAAGAATTTAGAAAAGGACGAATATCTTCGTTTTTTTTTGTTTTTGAAGATTTATCGCGAATTTTTTGTCCTTGCGATGAATTTAATTGCTACACGGACTGACGTGGATCCGCGCTGGAGGGTCCATCGTGATTTCGCCATCACGCGTTCGACTCAGACTTCAGCATTTCAACTGTGATGCGCGTAGATTTGTGTGAGAAAAATTCTTCAGCCCCTCGCCACGAACGATAGAGTTCGGAGATGGAATCGTTCGGCAGAAAAAAAAAAACATTGTTTTAGTTAACTCTTTTTATCCAAAACTTTTCAGTCGATTTTTGAAAAAATATTTTCTCGATAGTGCCAACAAAAAAAAGGGATAGTTTTTTTTAAATTGAAAATTAATGAAAAATCGGACGATCGTAGTTGGCCAATTTGGCTAAAAATTAGGTCGCCGCTGTCCAAAAGGCCATTAACTTCGAAAGCCTGAAAAATGTCTTATCTAATTATCGTACTAGTTCTGCACATTGTTCCTCGCCAGAGCGGGATAACGAGAGAGGAAGAATGGATTTATATTTAGGAAAGAGATAGAAGAGCAAGGACCCTGCGGACTGCATCCTGCAGACACCGATGTGCGGCTGTTGTTGGTGCGCCGTTGAGTTCGGATAGACCAAGCGATAACACTGTTTCACCGGTGGTTCAACTCACCACGCGGAAATTAACCGTTATATGTTTTGAACTCATTTGGTTTCGTCCGGAACGTGGCCATGAGATAGAGAAAAATCAGACAGTGGGGGGGAGGAGGGAGGAGGGCGAGTGGAAAAAGATCGAACGTTCAGTTTTTCGTTAGTTTTTTTTCATGCAAATTACAATGAGATCGTCGTAATTACGATGCAATTATTGACATTGTCACAAAACGAAAAAGCTAATTCAGAAGGATGAGAAAAAAAGCTGGAAGCTTAACATGATTAAAAAAAATGTGTTGGCGAAATTAGTTCGATCGTAGTGACACGATTTTTTTGTTGGCCAAAGTGATGCTGGAATAAATTTAGTTGAAGACGAATACCGCGAGAGGTCCCTTGTTGTCGAGATGATACGAGACGTGCACGGGATGCTGTGTGCGAAAGACTGGCCGAGTGCGATGTAGCGAAGCCCATACTTCTTTACTCGCCGTCTCGATTTCTCTTTCTTCTCTCTGTTTCTCGTGTGTGTTTTGTCTCTGTTTCTCTCAGGCAGTCTCCCCGACCGGCGGTCCATGCGAGAGATCCCCTCGGGTGGCCAAAGCCGGGCGTCTTTGTCGCGTAACGGCGGGGAATTTTCCAACAGCCAATCGCGACGTGGCTTTATCCCGGCTCAGATGTTTCATTGGCCAGGAGAGGGAATACTATCGAGCGGCCGATGTGAAGCCGCGCCTTGCGGACCCCTCGGAGGCTGCGCTCTCTGACACTCATTCTCGTTCCTTCACATATCTCTACACACATATATCTTCTCCAACATATACAACTGTATATACTTTATACAATGCCTATACACGTTTGCTCTCAATCGGAGGTTTCTACTTCACCTGCAGCAGCTACTTCCCCGCGGATCGGCAAAATCTTCTTCCACTTCTTACCCGTCTTCGTCTTTTCTTTTCCTCCATTCCACCGGCATCAGCCTTTCTTTCCTGGTCTCTCTGCTCCATCCACACATCCAAACTACACTCTCACAGATCACTTTTGCTCCTGCCGAACAGATCGATCCAGCCAAACTCACTCGATGCTCAATCTTTGCTTCTCCAACAGTGCGGCTCGAACGTGTCCACGTAAACGCTGCGTATCGTACGTTTTTTTTTTCAACGTTACAGCTTCACGAGATTTCCCTCAAGACGATCAAAAATTCATCGGACCAAAGTTTCGATCTTCGGAATTCCGAAATTCTTCAAACACGTCGCGTGTGTTCAAAAAAGTTGGTTCCTTTTGACGTTCAGTTTTCACTCAGTCCAGGCAAGTCGAGTCTCTTTCCGAAGAATTTTCAATCTTCTGAATTCTACGGAGTTGCAGTGAAAAAAAAATGGATCAAAGTGATCATTTGCTTTTGAATAATGAAAAAAAAATTGAATTATCAATCAACCATTAAGATTTATCTGTTCGTTAGAATTTTCTTCGCTTTTTAATTATTTTTTTATGTCCGCAGAGTTTTTGTGACTCGAGCTGGATCGTTGTTGAGTGTAATAGATCGTTCATAATAGAAATTTGGGGAAAAGTTGAGATCGAAGGATCGGATCGGATGATAGAATAGAGGAGAAATGATAAATAATGAAAATTGGCGGTGGATTTGATGTGTAGCAGGATGTTGAATGACGTTCAATGGCGATTCTGGAGTTGCGTGGTGGTGACGGGAATACGAAGCGCGCAAACGCCGGGACGTCGGCGTCGTTCGACGATGCGCCTCCCTCTTCGTCTCTGGCCCTTGTGGTTCGTGTAGGTGGGTGCGCGCACACAGCCCTGAAAAAGCTCATCTATTTGCAAGGAGAAATAGCGTTATAGGGGTCGTCGGTGTGGTAATATTCGACTCGAGGGAGAACATCAGTAGTAGTTGGCGTATCTGTACACGCAACGAAGCTCGAACATCGCGCGCGTTCAAAAACCCCTCCCCTTTGGAGAATAACGTTGAGCCGTCGGCAGTTTCTATATGTTCTATCTGGTTCGCCCGTGCGCTTGCTGTTGGCTTCACAACCCCTCTTACTCTTTTCCTTATTTTCTGACGTCTCTTCGTGTCGACGGTGAGCCTCCGGCGGCAGATCTTTAGCTACAAAACAGCCGAGTGTGCGCGTGATTTTTCTCTTCCATCTTCCATCTCTTAGGCCTTGTTGTCCTCGTCCTCATTGTCGTTGTCCGACGAGGAGACACTTTACGCGATTATTTTTTTACTCGGTCAAGAAATATCGCGAGGTATTTCTCTTTTATCTCGTCAACGGTGTGTGAATGTGTTGGCGTGTGTGTGTCCGTGTGTTTGTTCATATTGAGAATTTAATAGGCTACGTGGAATTTATCAAGTGTCCAAGGATCGAAGAGCAGCCCATAAGGAAACTGCGAACCCATGTGCCAGACGAGAAATTACGAATTCCCAAATTTTATTACCGCACAGCAAAAATACACACAATAACGTTTATTCCATTTATTTGTATTGTCAGTGAAAATTAAATGTTGGAGTTTTTCGGAATATTTCGATGAATTCGAGGGGGAACGAATTTGTTAAATAAATTTCAATCGTCTTTTATCCATTTATGTAACCGCGCGTCGTGTATATGTGTACGCAACAAAAATGTCGTTGCTGCAAGTTGTTCGCGGGTGAGCACGGGTATATCACTCGGGTCCCACGAACAAGTGAATAAACGCGATCACGTCCGACGGTACCGGTGTGAGTAAACCGCATAACGTTCGGATCGTCATTATCCGGAGGAACAAGGAGCGAGAGATATCGAGAGAAAGAGCCAAGGAGGAAGAAAACGAGGAGAAAAATATCAGAGGGACGACTCGAACAACGAACATTGCGGAGAGAGACTCTCGTCAGGAAAGGGAGAACTCATCAAAACTGTCGGAGCGAGAGCACACGCGGTGAACGACGCGAAACGTTGCTACCGCAGAAGAGAAAGACAAGCAGAGAACAAGAAAGACAGAGAGAGAGAGAGAGAGAGAGAGAGAGAGAGAGGGCGAGGGCAAGAAAAAGGAACTGCAGCATCTCGTTCTGCGACGTGAGCCAGGACCAAGTTCGCCATCCCTTCCTCGAGGTTGTTCTCTTTCGCTTTCTCTTGCTCCCTTCTTATGTACTCAATGCCGCCCTTTAACCATCCTTTATATATATAGCGAGAACTACAAAGCAAAAGGACGTAACCCAACATGACTTCACGTGCTCGATTGTTCGGATTTTCTGCCATTTTGTCTGACAGTACTTGATAAATATATATGTGCAGATTTATGTGTGTATGTCCCTGTAATTTAGTATCTGTATGTCGTGGCTCCTGTGCGGTCAACGAACTCCTGTTATTTATCCCAGTCTCTTGGTTGCCCACAACATATCGTCATACGCGATGAAATGTCATCTGCTTGCTTCTCATTCCGGTGCCCATTGCTGCAACGCTCACATATATAAACGCCGATTCCCCCGAACTTTGTGACGTTGGTGCACTTAAGATTTTTCAGTTGATCGGACTACGATCGGCGCACGTGTCTTCGACGTGCTCTTGTATAACCAGGTCGATATAAACTTCACGCATCCCTGCGCGTACCGACTCAGCTAAATTCTTCGAACTATTAATAAACGAACAATCGTAGAGCGAGAACTGTGAACCACATCTCGTCGATTTACGATCGTTTCAACGTCCATTCTTCGTACTCGATCAATCCTCCCGGGCTCAATGGGATTTTTCCTTCATTTTTTCCGCTTTCTCTCCATTGTTCATCAACCTTTTTTATTCCAAGAGATAAAACGCTCGTCGTTCCGCAGTTACGATTTCTCAGATTCGTCGCAATACGTGACTAAATAATTGCTCGATCCTCGTGGCACGTTTGTCCAAGCTTTTAAACTTCTCCATTTCATCCCAACATTTTTTGCCGCGGCAAGTTCGCCGAGACAGGACTACGAGGAACGGGAAGCTTCATTGATGACCAAGCACGTGATCCTGCCCGATCAATGCTCCCTCTTCGCTCGGGCGACGATATTTATCGATCGGAGAAAAGAGAAACACACGTTTTCATGCTCCGACGGTTTATCCATTTCCTGCACTTTTTCGTTTATCGAAAATGGAATCTTCTCGTACGATTCAATGAAAAAAAAAAACTACAAATGCGCAAATTCGATGATCGTCGGTGATCCATTTTTTTTCTTCCCCAGTCCGTTGATCTTTACGTGGGAACCTAATAAATAACGCTTGCCAGAATTTATTACATTTTTTCTACAACGCAATAGATCATTCATTTATAACATTTGTATTTCACTGTGGAAAATAATAAAAGTCATATTTCCGTGGCTCAAACTGAAACGCAAGGATAATGAGGAGGAGCGAGCATCGTGATGTATAAATATAGTCTGTAGCATCGAAGCCTTTCTTACGTTATAAAAGTCTTATCATCGAGAATCGCGAGAGGAAGAATAAGTGATAAAATTATACGCTTACATAATTTTATGGCGTCTGAGTACTCAACACTACAACTTGAAACTATACGTACACGGACGTATATATGTATCGTGAGAATACAATCCTCGCTCGGCTCGAATTGAAACGCTCAGGCGCAATTTCGCTCTTTGTACAGAGAAAGATCGGGATTTCCCTGCGAGGTCTATCAAAGTGCAGCTACCGTTTCGCATCGCACGGGCGCTCTATTCTCGCGTATCTTGTTTTTCTTTTCTTTACACGTTTCGTTTTTTCTCCATGCATTTGCTTCTTTTTTTTTTAATACCATTTGATACGAAACTCTTATCTTACACGCCATTTGCGTTTCCTTTAGTTCCCTGGGCTCTTGCTCCTTGTTCCTTGAGTCACGATCGTATTTTTAATTCAACGACCCTCCCGCCATTATTCTTCATTCGCAGCCTGAAAGAAACGCGAGAATCCTCCCGGGCAGTTCACTCGAGAAAAATAAAGTTGCCGCGCGTTCTCGCCGGGAATTTTTATTCGGACTATTCATTTTTCCGTTTGTCGTTAAATTAACATTCCTGTGAATTCTTTCCGACTATTATGACGAGGAATCGTCGCTGTTGACGCCGGAAAGATTCAACGTGCATTTCGAATTGACTGGGACCAAAATTTATGACAAAAATCTGGATTTTACTCCCGAGGTGGGTCAATTTGACCCGGCAGGTAGGAATGTCTTCGTTGATGCATCGAGAACTCGGCGAGCTATTGCTTTCCGAGGGAATAATTGATGAATTCGAGGATTATGAGCAGGCACAGAGCTCCGGGTCTCAAAGAGCCGCAATAAGATCCCCTAAAACCGATCGGGTCAAAAACATCAGCGAATTATATCGAGGATCTATAGATTCAGCGAGAAATCCACGGAAATAGTCCGGATGGCCAGAATTTCAGGCTCGGTTCTCAGATTTTGAAGATCCAAGTCGCAGCAGCAGGGTGGTCAGATTCCGTTCCCAGCTGGTGTCTCGCGTGAACCCGCAAAACCAATGGAAAGAGACGAAGCATAGAAAAGTTGACGGTAGGATAGTTCTACATGGGGGAGTCATATGTGGCGTTGAAGCGAAAGAAGGAATCACGTGTGTATGCATGTAAGTGCGGAGGTGAACAGAGGGACAGTACGAGAGGAAGAAGAAGAGAGAGAAGGAGAGAGTTAGAAAGAAAAGAGGCGTGTGTTGTAGAAGCGTTGGGATCGACGGAATTCGCGGCTACTATTCCAGCTGGTTAACCGACGAGCTCCAGGTAGGTAAGAACACAAGAGTCACGAGAAGGTGATCATTAAAATTTCTCGGACGTTCAAAGCTGTGTGCACTGCCTGTTCTTCTCTTGTAACGGCAGCCAAGTTGTACTCTACACCCATCACTTTCTATGCATATATATACATCAACATGTATATAGAAAGGAAGGGTTGTTGAGAAAGAAATAGGGTTGTGTGTGAAAACAGCGAGTCGTGGATAGTCGTAGTTCCCCAGATGACAGCCGACCGAAAGCGAACACCCGGGACCCGTCGTCCTACTTCTCTCGTCTCGTACCCACTCACCTCTTTTGCTGAATTCAAACTATTCTAGGTTCATCTTTGTTTCCAAGATCCCCTTCATACCCTTGTTCGCCGCCTCTACTTCTACTCGCATTGCGCGGTCTAGGAGTCCTTGGCGGTAACTCTGCACCATCTACTTCTTTTTCTTGGTGGAATGTCCTTTCACTCTACTGGATGGACTGGATAGGCATTGTTCCATCTGCTGTGGACTATTTCATTCTCTGCCTGAGCCCAGCATCTTCCGGTCCAGATGACCAGAATCTCAGGGGTTTCTGGGCTGCACCGGATCAACGTTTCTGCAGTTGGAAACTTCTGGATTTCTCAAAAATTCTATCCAAGTTGAGTGCTGGATTCTGGCACTTGACGTTGGTTGAAGTTTCGTGCTCTGGATATCTAAGATGTCTTACCTGTGCGTTTCTGTTTCAAGGTGATGCAAGCTTCGGTCTTTTCTCTTGATGTGGCATTCGCGGTTTCACATCCGCTGGCGTCTATTTCATTCTTGTAATGATAACTACACGGGCTGACGGTTGTCCAGGTGTAAGTGTAGTTCGCACGTACTGTTTGTCAATCTACACGAGGTTTCTGTTCCAATATGTACGAAGGTTCGTTGCGATTAAGGCAAGGTTGGACCCAGAGAGTAAAGCTGATCTTTAGTGGCGGAGAAAGGTGAGGGGGCACCACGTGGGCATCGCTCGTTCACCCGGGGACGTTGAGTTATCGTGTTTGCTGGTGGTGTGCTTGGGTGAACGGCTCTCGGGCGCCCGCGCGCCTTTACCTTCGCGCGCGCTCGCGCTCTACCAATTAGTTTGCCATCTCTCTCTCTCTCTCTCCCCCTCTCTTTCTCTCTTCTTGAACGCTCTCGGCGAATTCGAAACTCAGAGCTCTACTACTACGGAATCCATTCATTAACGGGACGCCGGTCACGAATTGTTTTCATTCATGGATTCTCGTGCGTAGCATAAACGGAGCTCTTTGGCTGACTTTGCCCACCCCGACATCGACGGAGACGACTACGAGCGTGTCCTGACTCGTGAATGAACGTAAAGAAGTCGTTGGCTAACCACTCTTCCCCCACACACCAGGATATCGGCATCATTAGCCTACTCCGCCTCGGGCGGACGCTCTCCTCTTTTCTTTCGCCACTTGAGAGCAAATTATGTACCTGATTCGATTTTACTGATACGCCGAGATGCTTGACTCGGCCAATACGATTGTGGACACGGCTGAATAAAACAAATACCAATTGACCCATGGAATCTGCTTCGATCCCGTTTCATTCGGTTCATCCAACTCTCGACACTCTCGCCATTTGTCCTTCAAAACAGATCGAGCACTTCCTCATTCATAAAGCGGTTCTCTCACTCATTGCAGAATGTGGAATTGGCGAGGTAGCAGGACAAAATGCTGAAGGAAGTCGGCTGCGGGAGCAGTACACCCCCACCGGGGGATGGCGCAGTCAGTGGACGCCAAATTGGCAACGAAGAAGGAGGTACCAATAACGATGCTGGACTTGGTTGCGGCGGATGTGGCAGAGAGATAGCAGAACGATGGTACCTGAAAGCCGCTGATCGTGCATGGCACTGTGGTTGTTTACGATGCTGCCATTGTCGGGTGCCCCTTGCCACTGAGTCCTCTTGTTTCGCAAGAGATGGCAACATTTACTGCAAAGAGGATTACTATCGGTTGGTACATATGCTTAATCCTTATGTATAGATCCTCCACAACCTTACGGAGACATTTTGTATAAGTCCGGGCACGTGTTCGGTTGCCACTTCATTATGGAGACCTTATCTTTTGGACAAATCGTCCAGAAACCATTGATATTCTCAAAATTTCAAACAAAGACATTTGCATGCTTTTTACTCCCTTTTTCATCCGGTGTCGATTTCTTAATGGGTGTCAAGATTGTTCGATTATAATTTTAAGGAGCGAAGAGTGCAGTTTGTTTCTTTGAACATTTTTCTTATAGATGTATGTAAGCTCTTAATGCGAAATCCATGCTCCTGTTTCCGAGTCGTCTCTCGCATTTTCTGTATCTACGGATATATATAATTCTTGATTTATCATCTAAACTTGGCGTTGGCACGCCAGACCTGGCGCGAGATCTATACTACCGAACTTGGTGATATTGGTATTTATTGGGGTTGTGCCGAATTTGCATAGGAGCGTCGCTTATACGTTTCTTGGACCACACAAAATGCTTACTAATGGGCGTCGATACCAGCTTTGGAGTCTCATTCGTGAATATACAATTTTTTTTCAATTCTCTCTCTTTCTCTCACACCGAACATTTTTGTATACTGCCATTTTGTCTAACTCGAATACGACCCTTTCAAATCGGTTTTTCGTCGTTAACTCGGACTCTGTTCGAGAAATCTCAATCTTACCAACGGTTTCGGAAAAATGTGAAGCAAAGCCTGATTTTAATTGCCTCCTTGATCTTTCTTGGCTATCGAAATACTTTGACACAATTTGCGAGAGGATCTCCCGATTCTAAAATGTGTGAGTTGTCAATTGATCGAAATGACGGAGATTTTTAACTTTTTTTTTTCAAAGACTCGCTTTCATCTCGACGTGTCAATTAACTTAATCTGAAATGTCCCTCAAAATAAAACAATTTAATTAGTTTTATTCAATTGTTGATAATTTTATCAGATAACTAATGAAAATGATGTTTTTGTTAATTGATTTTGAGGACTTATGTGTATATATTTAATGTTTCTGGTTTATGCATTTATATGTAAAAGAGAGAATGTGCATAATATCAACGCCGATAAATGATGACCGGTCTTACGCGATATATCTCGTGCGTCATCGCGCCTTATCATCAGCCATTAAGTGTTGGCTGTCTCGGCGTAAGGAAAAAGGCGCTGCGGAAAGATCTCGCGGTAGCTCATGAACGTGTTATATTCTTATTGGAGATGAGTTGTCCAGAGGAAGAGAGACAGAGAGAGGGAGGAGAAGAGCAGGACCAAGAGAAGCCACCAGGGGGCGCTGTTCCTGTGTCTGTAAAGCAAATCCGCGAAAAGACCCCGTGCGGTGGCGAACGATCGTGAAATACCGGTTATCGGTCTTTAGAAACGAGACAGGAACGGGGGCTCGCAATTTCCTGGAGAATATATGTTAATTCTGTGCAAACTGAAGCACCGCAAATATAAAGCGAAGTAACTTCAACACGTGGAAAATATGACGGTGGTAATATGAGAAAAAAATTGAAATGAACCTCAAGTCGTAACCACGTGAGGAAAGCATTTTTATTGCTGAAAGAAGAAGTAAAAAAAAAGAGATTTTCCTTGCTATTCGCATAATGTATTCGACGCCCAAGAATCCCGGGACGTTGATGCAGAATTCAACGCGCGTGGAAATCGCTATCTCTCTTTCAGTCCGGACGTTGATTTATTATGACGACTGTAGCACAATTGTGGTCCCTTTTCGATCATTTCGAAACTCAATAAACGAAAGGGCGTATCTCATGGGACTTAATACCTTAAACAACGCTGTCGAAAGGTTTTTTTGATACTTTGTCCATGTTAAACGCCCATAAGGATTCCTCCAACGATCGCTCGGTCTCGATAGACTCTCCGCATGGGAAAAAAGTTGTATCTTATCGTTGTAGCGCCACCTGGCGTCCTAGTGCAATCGACGCGTGTTAGTCATCAACTCAGATTGTCGTAATATTCCGCCAACTTTTTATCCCTCCTTTATCTCACGAACACGAGTGAAAGTTTCGTCGGTTAGACTAATCCCTCTTAATGTACGCCATCGAGTCTATATAGCTTTATATTTCTCAGCGCGAAACGTTTTCGATTGTACCATTGTTTTCGCACGCTGTGCAACAGTCAATCTTCTTTCGTAGACAGGACCAAAGGCGGAACTCTTTGTTGATTTCTTTCCCCGCTCGAATATTTTCTACACCGGGAATACACAATACAGAAACTTCGGGGAGAGGCGAGAATTTTTCGTAAAAATGGAATTCTATAACGAGCTAAGAACATCGAAACTTCTGTTTTTGCATGAATTTTATTTTTTATCGTTTTTTTTTCGTATTTAATGAGATATTCACAAACTTGCTTTTCTTAAAAAAAAAAAAAAAAAAAAAAAAAAAAAAAAAAAAAAAAAAAAAAAAAAAAAAAAAAAAAAAAACAACAACAAATGGAAGCTTTTTTTATGACGATGTATTTGGACATTAGAAAACTGTGTTTGGTGTCATGCATTTATACATACGGGTCGCGTTTGAAAGTATAGTCAGCGGGTCACAATACGAGAAGAGGTTCATTTTCTGTGCACCAGAGAAAGCTGGCCATTGTCTGCCATTTGTGGAGGACGCGAGTGCACTCTCGTGCGCGCTTCCCTATTGAAATCTGGGAGGGCTTTTGAGCTTTCGATGAGACTACATGAAGGTTGCATATATGGAGATAAATGTAAATGCATAAATGTTGCAATGAAAATGTATTCCTGCATATTATTATTTCCAAGAAATATATTATTCATTAAATCAGCATAAACATCAACGTTTTGTTCCACAGACTCGAAGTACGAATTAGAAAATAAATGAATGTGAGAATGCGGAAAATTGCAACGTCCAAGTTTTTCAGAAATTTTTCTTTCCATTAATTTCATTGTGGAGACTCAAATAATTCACCAATAAACGGATATATTTTTTACAATTATTCAGACTGTTTGCTGTGTCAAGGTGCTCTCGATGTCGAGCTGGTATATCGGCCTCGGAGCTCGTGATGCGAGCTCGCGATCTCGTATACCACGTCGCGTGTTTTACCTGCGCCTCGTGTGGTGTACCGCTCAATAAGGGTGATCACTTTGGCCAGAGAGACGGCCTTGTTTATTGTAGGTGAGAGATATTTGTCTACAAAAAATCCGATCTAAACGAGAGTGCTTGAAAAATCATAGAAAAAAAATTAACTGTAAATTTCGCTGGGATTTTTGTGGCACAAAGGCCGCATTACGAGATCATTTGCTGCGCGGCTGATTGCGGAAACACTTCGGGGAGTATCGACGACATTGGTTCACCGGGAGTGTCACCATTTCCGGCGTACTACAGCGCAGCGGAGCAGAGTCCAGCTTCCGGGGTCGGGGTGCAGAAAGGGCGTCCGCGAAAGAGGAAGCTCTCGGAAGTGACGGGATCGGAACTTCCGGTAACGATGAGACTAGCGGCCGGAGCATTGGGTAAGTTTCGAATATTCCATTTTATTCCGAGACTCTGGAAAAAAAAAAAAACCGAGAACGAAAAAGAAATGGCGATGATAAAAAGAAAAAAATCCCTATTTTTTTTCCCTTTTTTTATCCCATAGTTAGCAGCCACCATAATCGTTTCACCTAAATAAATTTTGCACACTGCAAACATGTAGTGATTAGTGAAAAAAAAAAAAACGTGAAACACACCAGTCGTCATGGAGCGAGAAAAAATGTTCGGTTTGTGACGTCCACGTTCGATTCAGAATGCACGCGAGTACCCGAAATACAATCGATGTTGGTCGAGTATATTTGCCTTGCAAAACGGTCTGAGGGATGCGTGAAAGAATGAGGAACGAGGGGAAAAAAAAAACAAGGGATCCGAGAAGTATATGTATTAGCGAAGTGTGTACCGACTACTATAATGTGCTTGGCAAATAATATCCTCCCGTCGCCCCCAACCTGTCGAGTGAAAACAAATCGTCTCTCACACTCCGAGTCCACACATATAGATAATCATACGTATACATTTATATGAGTAAACATAACTCGCGGTATATAGGAAGGAGAGAGGCATGCTGCGAAGACCTCAACGGGCGGAGTATCGCGAATTACGCCTGTTTCGTAAATTATTAGTCCTTCTTATTAATTCAACAAGCATCCCCCCGTTTCACGGTCGTGATTGCCCAACCACCGAACTCACGCAGTATCGCAAGAAGCACCGAAGCTTTTCTTCGGACTTGTGAACGAAAATAATATTTTTTTTTTTTTTCAACAATATTCTCGGTACGATATTGCCAGACGGGCAATTACACTTTGGCTACCACCCCCGGAACTCGCCGCACGAGTACGTAGTACAACTCTCTCGTAGTTGTGTACATAAAGCCAGAGACGGAGAGAGCAGTGAGGGTACATACTGATTCCTTTCCCTCACCCCCTGAGCTCACAAAACTTCCTCCATATTTCGCAAACGTCGGCTCCGCTCTTGCCGTCTTGCCAATTACCAGTATTTACATTCGTCGACTGAGTCTCGACGGAAAATCAAGGAGAATCGTCAAAACATGCTGATTTTTTTTCTTTCTCGGTTTATTGAGAAGGACGAGATTTTCCAACTTATATTTACGACCATAAATTTAATCCCTAATCGAGGAAGAACAAAACCGCAACAATGCACTTTTCCAATTTATATGCTATCGCTTTTTTTTTTCACTCCGAATAATTCACTCGGTTCTTTCTTTCATTGTTCATTTGGCATCGCGTCATTGCTGAGTTATTTTATAATCGTTGGACAATTAGAGAAAAGAGCACCGAGTGCTGGTATGGAGGAATTTACGAAGGCGCACAGACCGAGACGCATCGGCTATAAAATCGTCGAGACGTCGCGCGAAAACGATATTCTCTTTATAGAGAAGGCAGACCTCAGTCGCAGGGCGATGAGATGCTCTGCAATGGCATCGAGGGGGAAAAAAATGGAGAAAAAAGGAGGGAAGGAGCGGAAGAAATATCATCATCCCTCTCTGCTGCCCGTCAACCTCATTCTTCCCTTCTTTGTCTCGTGCGTTTCATCGATTCTGCGGATGAGAATAAGGAAGAGCATTCAACATAGTATGGACCATTCTATGCCGAAATCCGAGGAAAAAAACGTGAAAATTTTTGTTGGGAAGAATGTTCAGAATCATTGAACTTTTCTCATTAAATCGCAGTCGCAAATTTGACGCTGAAACTTCGAGGTTTTCGTTCTTCATTTTCAAAACAAGCGATATGTCATTCAGGATCGTTTCCTTCCGCGTTAGACAGCCCATACGTTGTATATGGCGATTTTATTGTTTCGAAAGAAACAAGTGAGCCGACGTCTTTTCCCTATCGCGTTCCTCGTCTCTCGTTCTCGTTCTTATTTCACTAACCGCTACGTTTTTTTTAATATTATTTCCCGTTCTTCGCGGAGGAAGACCATCCACAAGCTTTTGATAGCGCGTATACGAAACAGTACAAATATATATTTATATATACACCCATATAATTGCGCTACTTTTTTGTGCTAGAGCGCGGTCAACGGCAAAGGTCCGCAGGGACATTTTAACTCTACCAAAAACTTTTTCACGTCTATATACGTATGTATGAGTCGAGAGACGTTCTGTCTACATCGATATACACACACGAGTAACTTGTTTTGGGAGATCGACGAATTCACTGGTGTGTCATACAATTTATAACTATACATGCGGATACGACCACCATATTCAACTCCATATGTACTTGTCGCGAGACTGCAATGGCCGAATCAACACCGACAAAAAAAATATAAATAATTGTTCATTAAACCGAATTAAATCAACTAAACGCTGATATGAACGATTTTCTGATCATCCCAGCACGTCCGGATCGTCTGATGATAAATTTCACCGAAAAAAGTGAATATTTGAGTGGAAAATAAAAATCGTCGATACGTCAAGGGAAAAGATGAATAAACTTGGGGAATCCAATGGGTGCTGATTATTAGAGCAGGTGTAAACTGAATCGGTTGATTGAGCAATCACACTATTTGAGGCGTGCATCTCGGAAGCGTGTCTCGATGCTCATCTAAGCAATTGATCTTGTGGTATTACGAGAGACACATGTATATATATATATATATATATATATCCATGCAAGTACATCGCGTTGTGATATGTACGAATGGATTTTCTCATGCCTGAGCACGAGAGCCAAGAGAAAAAGGTTGAAGATTCAAGAAGCGAAAAGAGACGGAGAGAATGGAGCTTTCTCTTAAACTCGCCCAAGAGGGGAATAAGAAAGAATAATTGAAGAGATAGATAACAAGAGAAATAAGAAGAGGTTGCGCGGGACCGAGGGAAGCTGCCACAGAACGGACTCGCGCGTTCCGTGGTCCCTGCGGGGACAGTGACAGATGGGTATCGACTCTGAGATGCATCGATTGGCCGCTCCCTACCGGAAAAGAATGCAGCCACGACCAATACGTGGTCTTCGCGTTCAGAATGGCCGCGAACGCTTAATATATATATATATATATATATATATAAATATATAATCCGTTGCTGCTTTATTCACTTATGTACACTTATACCAACTATACATGTATATATATATTTATTTTTTTAGAAAAAGGTCCAGATATATTGCAAAAGTTTATATTCATGCGACGAAAAACGAAGACGTGATAAAAAAATGCTGAAATAAGAGTCTGCGCATGGCGAAGAGAGATAGAAAAGGTTGCATCCTCATTACTACACAGCCCTTCCTTCTGCCCACCTTTCTCGTTCCTTCCCAATTATTGTCCTTGGCGTGACAAATTGTGACCTCATTCTTAAGGCCTCGGAGCATCCGCACCTAAACCGCGCGTGCACTCTTCTCTCGATATATATGTTTGGCCACATATATGGCTCTGTGTATATATATATATATATATATAACGATATATATATTTGTAGAGGCTGCGCGAACATCACGCATCGGATCGCTGTCGCTCACCGCAACGCGCAAAAATACCCGATCGCTTCCCGGCTTAATTAGCTACCTTCACGATATACGGGTTTTTCTTGTCCCTCGTTTTGTCCTCCGCTCCACCTCGTCGCAATATCCATCGACAAAAGAAATCCTTAAGGTATGTTACGCATCAGGAGGAACAGAAAACTTTGGCGATAAAACGTCATCCCTGATGAAACGAAAGCGCCAGCGTCATTGCTTCTCGAAAAAAAAAAACAAAAAACAAAAAACAAAAAACACGCACGGCGACGCGGATCTTTTTCACAAACCGGAAATCGTATTCTACTTACTCTTCATCGAAAATTCCCGCATTTATGATACTTTCGAAGTTTATGCGCTTTTTCCGTTGGAATTATTTTACGGAATCAATTGCTTTTGTTTTTTTTTTTTGCTTCCTTAACCTCCTCAAGCCTCGAGAGAAAGAATCCGAAATTATAATTTCAAGTCGATACAATGTTGAATTAGCTCTCGTTTCTTTCTTTTGTATGAACCGGATTAAGGTATTCCTTTCACGAACTCGATTATTTTACGAATAACTGATCTTGTTGGACGTTTCGGTAAAAATACCGGCCAGTTCACTCAACCGATATAATCAATATCTTAAGCGTAAGTTACCGCAGGCTTTAGTCACATTCTCATTATTTTTTCGACTTTTTGGCCAAAAAGTTAAAATTTATTTTGAGGCATTTTGGAAAGGGGATCAGAGAACATTTTTTCTGCCAGGCGAAAGGTCTTGACGATTTATATGAGAATTAAATGGTTTCCGAGATCTCTTGAGTAATTAAAAAAAAGGCTGGACTTTGTAAAAGGGAGAGTGAAAGCAAAACTTGAAATGTGCGTACGATGCTCTATATTTCTCGTAACTGTTCGAGGCTGACGATTATTAACGAGGCTTTGATAGACACTTTACTGGCTCATCGAGTGGAAGAATGGTCTCTTAAACGTTCGACCTCATATAAACACCATGGCTATAAATTGTAAAGTTGCAGGTGTGGAAAGACTGATTTAGCGTTTGCTGGCGAATGCCGAGAAGAGAAAACGGGAATTGATCGTTCTTGGAGCAGGAGAGCAATTTTGTTAATTTATCGTTTCGAATAATTGATTGGCCAAATTAGTATCGAGTATGCTTGAAATTGCGCAAGTGAGGAAAGCGTATCCTGCTGCAGTTCGTGTATAATGGAGCTCGGTATAGATGAAGCAACTGTCGACTGTCTTTTGTTTTTTACATCATTTCGTAAATATCATTATTCAGGAAAACTCATTAACATTGAATTTTTTTTCGACAAATATCTTTTTTGTCGTATATATTACGAATTTGTGTGTGTGTTTTTTTTTACTAGCTCGTCGTGTTCTCCAATATGGCGATCGTTTCCGTTATAAAATTACTGCTACAGAGCTCGTTGGAAATGTATAAATATACGCGTCGCCTATATCCCATTCCTTTGAGACGGTTTCGGGTGGCTTTTTTGCACATACATATATGTATAGAAAAGTAGTTGGGCGATCGGGAGAGAACGCAGCTGCCAAACTTCGAGTGAACCGATAACTTTTTTTTGTCGCCATTTTGTTCCCTCACGGCTCTCTTTCCAAATACATAAAACACGTTTGTCCGTTCTCAATTTACGGGGGCACGTGCTCACCCCTCCTTTATTATTTACCGAAGCGAATTGACGATCCTGCACTTACCGATACGATCCAATTATCAATAAATTCGTTTCAGTTTATATTATACTATGTTCGGAATTTCACGTATCAATCTTCTCGATGCACTTCATTTCGGCCAAATTTAACTCATAAAGAATCACAACGATTATTCCATTTTTTTTCTCAACCGTCAACCATTTTCGACGATTAATTATTTTGTTCTATGTCGAAAAATCGCATGCATGTTAAATGTGCAGTAATAAAATAAATCTTGAGTTTCTTTTGAATGGTTCGACGTTACGAGGTCAAAATATCGATATTTATTTCAGAATTGCTTCATCCGAACGAATTATCGTCGTCGATGGAGTCACTTGCCGCTTACGATGCGTCAGTCGGCTCGCCGGGGCCCGTCCATCAGAGTCAGAGGACGAAACGTATGCGAACAAGTTTTAAGCACCATCAGCTGAGAACTATGAAGAGTTACTTTGGTGTTAATCAAAATCCGGACGCCAAGGACCTCAAACAGTTGGCCCAAAAGACCGGACTCTCCAAAAGAGTTCTCCAGGTATTGAAATGATTTATTTTATTCATTTGAAAAAGATTTTTCCTCGATAATATCGATTTTGGAGCGACATTTTTGGAACCATAAATTTTAGGTGTGGTTTCAAAATGCCCGAGCTAAATGGCGACGCAACATGATGAGGCAGGAGGGAAGCGGCGGAGGGAACGGCATAGGTTGTCCTGGAACTCCGATACCATCGAGCTCGGTTGGTTCACCGAGCATAGGTCCAAATTCAGCGACGCTCGGCGACAGCAACAGCATGCCATCGACCTCGATGGAGGAACTACATGCTCTTCATCATCTACACTCGGGTGTATCGTCGCAGGTATCGTTCTCCGATCTTTACTGACGACGGTTCGAGATGGAGGAAGAAAATTATTCCTCTCTCTCGAATAATCTCGTTTAAAAAACAAGACACTGACATGACCGCGCTATGTTTGTAAAAGAAAAGTGCGGACGACCTTTTTTTTTTTACTTTTTTTCTCGTGAACCGAGAGAAATAATATTTCCCTCAATTTTCCGTCATTCGCGAAACGTACAACTTTTTTCGACAACACTGTCAAACAAAGTGATATTCATATACATTTTCAAACTTGGTTAGTGATGAGAGAGGACCATGATTGGAGGGCACGAATTGAAAAATATTTTTTTATCTTTATTCTCGAAATAAATGTTTATTTATTGCCCAGGCTCGCCAAATGTTAATTAAACAGGATATATGTATTCGTTACAATTGTTTACCGAGTGCCTGTGTCGAGGAACATACGAGCACCAACGGTTTTTATTTCAATAATTATTTATTTATCATATTTTTCAATTGTGCATAAACAATACATATTTTTTATTCACTAGTCACCGACGAGCGGGAGTTGAGTACATGCGAAAACGGTGTGGTAGAGAAACACGAACAAAATTCGGAGCAGAAAAAAATAGTCTCGAAAATATAAAGATTTATTTATTATTGATGCGAATTAACGGTTCGTTAGGACTAAGCGTAAATCAGTGATAATAACCATAGTTCCATGCACATCCGAATTACCAAAGTATTATATAGACTAATAGTTTCTACGTTACGAGAGAATGCATTAAAGTGTAAATGGATCGAATTAGATTGTACATAATTTAATGAGAGATATTGAAAGCGACGATTAATCTCGAAGTATCGAAATTACATGCTCGAAAATGTCGAAATAAAGAGAGTAAAAACTCTCGCTCGATTGGACAAAAGAGAAATGATGACTCTTTAGTGCCAAGTCTGGGGATAGTTTGCAGAAACATATTGTGGGCTGCGACTATAATTTTTTATATAATTTGCGAGGGAACAAAACGAGAAGGACAAAAAACTTGCAATGCCAACGGCACCAAAGTTTCTGCTAATTCGCGCAATTTTCCAATAAACAAAACGAATGAAAAAAAATCGGAAAATAAATCTTTTTTTATTTCAAATTCGAAACGATCCCTCGATGACAATCCAAAAATTTGACAGAGAAACAAACGACATTTCGTTTCGAATATTTGTGTGTAAAGGTCGCGATGAGATTCGACGGAAGGAACGAGTGAATGAATTTATTTGAAAAATATGAATGGAAGAGAGTGCATTGGAGAAATAACGCGTATAAACGCGGCGTAGGCAATGATGTAAAATCTCTGTGTATAGATAAAAATAATTGTGCTACAATTTCGAATGGAATGGAAATTAATCTCATATATAGTCCGAAAAAAAAAAAAAAAATAATAAAACCACTATCATTCCTATTGTCCCAAGTTTATCGATCAGTTGTTCGACCATTTTCAATGAAGATTCCGACGAATAATAAAATTCATAAAATTTGGATGAAATGCAAGTGAGAATTGTTAAAAATGATGCATGGGATCGCACGGAGATAAATAAAGTGGGAGTGAAAAGTGTGTTAATTAGCATTAAATTGGGTATTTAAAGATTTCACGTCTCGTGGCTCTCTGAGTTAGGCAAGTCGTGATCGCGTCGGTAGGGATGTAGGTAAAATAAGAAAAAGGATATAAAAGAAGGAAAGGCCGTCGGGCAGCTCGTGAAGAGTCTACTTAGCTTGTGCCAACATAGAGAGAGAGAGAGAGAGAGAGAGAGAGAGAGAGAGAGAGAGAGAGAGAGGGAACGTCGGTGTGGGTTATATCGTGCAAATTGTAGGCCGGTGAAGAATCTCGCGTCGTATAAGTGCATATGAGAAGTGCGCGAACGTCCGAACCTCTCGTGTAATATCCATAGATATAAGCTACTTTTTGGCGAGAGAAAGAAAAGACGCGGAGGCCGTACTCCTCATATATATTTTGTCGGGGCTCATATAAGTTAATTTTCAATCTATATGCGAGCTCACTGGCGACTCATCAACGAAATGAAGAAATTGAGACTCTCGTTAATATTTAATGAACTTGAGATACAATGCTGGCGTCTAAAGCTGATCTTCGTGAACCATATACACACATTTTCTATATACATCTGTATACACTCGTAACTATATCTCCGACGACATATATACCGGTGTATAGTCGTGTGAGAAGATAAAACAACGAGCGAGAGGTGCAAACTTTTTCAATATTTGTTTTTCAGCAAGCAGGTCGTCATTCCGAGTCATCGAAATAATCAGAATCCGATAAAAACCGAATTACGAGATTCCGGAAAGTCGAAAAGGATTTTTCCTCATTTAAAGTTCATCGCTGGGATTTTTTTTCACGATTTTATCTTTTTTTTTTTTTTACGTCCCGTCATAACGCGCAGTATTTGCTTATGGGTATTTCTGAAGGATGATGGAATAGCGTTGAACTTGTTTGTTTGATAATCCTGCTGTAAACGTGCTAAGAAACTCAGTCCCGTGACTGATTGAATTTTACGTTAATTAGCCAAGGGTCGTTGAGCTGCACGCAAAGTCCTACGGACTCGCCGGAATAAATATAAGTATAGTCGAAGAAATGTCTGGTTAGTAATAAAGAGAAAAGGACCATGATGTTCGGAATGAAAAATGCATATGGAACGAAGTTCACTAATCGTGGGTTTGCACTCGTAATAACGCCGTGTTCAAGGCTGTATCGTTCGGATGTCTCGGAGATTCGTGGTAGCACGAATTATCAATTCCATTGTATCCTGGATATGCACTGGAGCGATCGAAAAATCTTCCGAAAGATTTGAAAAAGACACAATCATCGCATGGATCGGAGTAATTAAAAAATATCATTTTCATTCGGCCAATAATTAAAATCGTGAATATTTTGTATTTATTGTTTATCATTTTTATTTATTTCCTTGAAATAAATTATATTTGTGTTTTGTTGGTTCGTTCGACTTGTTCACGAACTTGGAGGTTGTTCGGCTGTGAAAAAATGGGTTTTTGGCAAATGATGATCGTTCGTCGAAAAAGCTGCGGATTGCCGACGCGAGGTTCACCTGAAAAAAGGAAAATAAAAAAAAAAAATGGCAAATATATATATATTATCCAGGGAGATTTTCCCACGGGAGGCGATCGAAATTCTCGGGAATCCTGACGAGCTCCATGTCCGGCAGACGAAAGGCATTGCACCACCGGTGAAAGAGAGAAAAGAAAGACAGCGAGATTAAGAACGGGAGTCAAAAGGAGAAAGGAGAAGAAAAAGAGAGAGAACACCTAGCTCGCAGAATCATAAATCGCGTGCTGGGTTTTGAGATCCCGAAAGGACGAATCCCTGTTCGCCATTTCGTGCACCCGAAAACGTTCGCCAAGATCGATCCGTCAGTTGCACTTTGATGTACCGGCAAGAAACTCCGCATCGGTATTTCCTCTCTGTTATCCTGCATATACGTATACAACCCTCCAACCCATAAATACACACGTGTATCGGATGCTGGGCTACTGTAGTTGATTCGCTCTGGCAGAGTCTGCCAAAAAAAAGTGGACCAATTTTCAGTAATTTGTACGCCAGGGGTCGCCTCTTGAAGCAAATGCTCGGCGTGTGTGTATCGGCGGTTCAACACACTCTTCCGAATCTCCCTTCGAACTGTGTGAGCGCTTCTCAATGCGACACTGGGTCTGCAACGAGAACCGATAATTTTTTTTTGTATTTTCAATTTTTTTCCCTCCCTCCATTTTCGATTCTCCAAAAATGAAAAGGTTTTGAGAATTTTACGTAAAAATCGTTGTGCAGTAAAATTTACAGAAATTCTGGAGAGTCATCTCGCGGAAGAGCAAAGCGAAAAAGCTCCGACCGTGACGTCCATAAAGAACGGAGCGAGTTCGCGTCACAGGAACGTGTGGGGCAATCATGTGACGCACATATAAACAAGGAGGCTTGCTGGGAGCTTGTACATAGCCGAGAAGTCATACTACACAAAGTGAAGTTCTGTATGGTGATGTCTGGATCGCGTGTATGTATCCGGACTTGAGAGACGAAAGGTCTTAAAGCGTAGCAGCAGGACGAACGTGGCTTGAAGCGGATCAGGCGACGAGCTCGTTCGTTCGTTAGTAATTCGGACTCGAATGGAAAACGCTGGTGAGGAGCAGAGAACGGAGAAAGATCATGGCGACCGATGGTCCAGGAGCGAGTCGGTGATATCCGCACGCACACCGAATACGGCGAATCGTAAATATATTTATATGTTACAATAGCGTGAATAATGGATGTAAGTTGGATTTCGAAATTTGCTCGTACGCAAGATGTTTCCATAAAAAATGAAAGAAAACATGGGAAATTGCATGGATGATTGAATGACCTTCCACGGTTCAAGGGCCTCAGACATTTGGATGTTACAGATTTTTTTGTTTATTGTCGATGTTCATTTAAGTTTGTATTTAAAAAATGTCAGGCTATTTCGTCGGACGTCTTTTCCTTATTTAGTTATTTTGTCATAACCGTGGACAATGTGGAGGATTTTTGAAAGGATTTTGAGTGCGTAAACAAAGTACTTGGGTGTGGAAAGTAATGAAGTATTGTTTATAGTCTTGTGTAATAAAATATAGGAGGAAAGAAGTTTGAATCGTATTCGAAATGGCGGTCAAGGAGTTGTTTGCTTGAAGAATGGCGAAGGGGATAACTGTACGAATACTCCATTCCGTATGGAGTGACTCTCCGGGAGTCTGGGATTTTCGGAGGCGGGCAGCAAGGAAACGTTTCTCCACCCGGAGAGATCGAGTCTTTCCACCTTCCATGCCTCGACACGGTCGATAGTCTTTTGTTCTGTCAAACGTCGCGAAATGTGCAGAGAGACCGCGCCTCCCACTCGGCATCACTGCTTCTCTCTCTCTCTCTCTCTCTCTCTCTCTCTCTTTTTACATTTTTTTTTCTTTTCTATCTCTGTTGCTTGGACACATTTGTGAGTTTCGTCGCTGGGACCTCTCGCTCTTTTTTTTTTCTCTCTCTCGCAGCTCTGTTTCTACTCTTATATCCATGTACTTCAGTCTTCCTTCTTTCTTCTCTTTCTCTCTCTTCCTCTCTTTCTCACTGTGTCTTTATTCCTATATCTCTTGGTCTCCCTTTGTTTCATTCGATTTTGTCCTCTCTCGCGTCCTCAGCGATATACAGTACATGTCGCGTTTCTTTTGACTATCACTGGAGACGATATAACCATTCCCCACCCCTTTTCTTCCTTTCTCTCTATATCTTGGTCGTTTCTCTTTGCGCGAGCTTTGAGAGCGGCTTCTAGTGGAAACCATCGGTAGCTCGAGGAGCGAGCTCTTTCTTTGTGTGCGAATAAATATATACGTGGTTTATATGAGCGTACGATGGAGACGAGAATCCGTGAGTTTTTATTGGGGCGGCTGCGCGCTTCTACTTCTTCTCCTTCTTCTTCGTCTTCAGAGCCTGGACGATCTCCGTCGTCGTTGTCGTCGTCGTTCTCGATCTCGTTGTTGGCCTTCTTCGCTTATATTCCTTGCCGCCCTACGAGACTCGCCTCGACGCGCCTCACTGTATATATAGTATTCTTCACGATGTAGAGAACTGGGTGGCAATATGGACCATAGTGTCTATAATAATTCCCGATGGCGAGTAGCAGCCGTTATTCTTTCTTGCCAATATTATTATTTTTCAAATCGTTTGGATCTCGCGAATGTGAACAAAAATGTAAAAGCCCGGGCATTACGAGGAAAATTTTAGATCGATTGCAGATCCCGATGTCGTCTCGTTACTGAATGGAATTCAAACGCCCTGCGAATCAGACGCAATTTCCATTTTTTATCCATTTTTCGATTCGCACTAAATCTTATGTAAATTTTTTTTACGTCCCTCTTTCGCAAGGATCCTTCCGCTTTTAGCCAGAAGGGTTGTTGGCTATTCCTGCCATCCAGCTGCTCCGACAGCAACGTCTCCAGACATATATATATATATACCTCGGAAGACCCACCGCCATTTCGATCCACAAAGTCTCAGATCCATCCTTTGTCTTTTTCACTTCTGTTCTCTCCTCTCTGTTTATTCGTCTTTGCAGTTATTTATGATTCTTTTTTCTCGGCAGGTTCTTTATTCTTGCGTTTATCCACGAGACTTGTTTTTTTTTTGTCGAGAAAAAAAAATGGCGTCTCGCGACAGGTGAATTGAATTGAATCGTTTTTCTCTGAACCAAACTGCTCGGGAAAAATCTGTAAAAAAAAATACGTTGTCGCGATGAAAAATAAATTCGATTCTGTGCCTCTCGCCAAATCAAAATCGTCAAATGTTGTTGTTTTTTTTGCTCTCGATAAATATTGCTCCTGCCATCACTTATCATCGCGATCGCAAACTTGCCTCAATGATAACGAAGGAAAAATCTTTCGTGTCTCATTCGTTGGCTCGTGGTCGTTTCGAAATGGCAACTTTAACGTAACTCCGAGTTACGTCCTTTTGTTCGAAACCGATTGATACGTATATATATCACGTCGCGTAACAGCGGTGGCTCACCTGTTTCATACGAACGCGTATGTACGTGACTATCAAGCTTGTTCTACCGCTCTCCCATCCCCCTGTGCACTCCAAAGTATATAGATATATATATCTCCATGTATTTATGTGTGCACACTTTATTCCGAACGCCAGACTGTACTGTGCTGTCCTGCTCGTCGACATTTTCAAATAAATTCTCTTGCCTTGTCCCGCGACTGCTACCTCTCGATCCTGGTTAACTTTCAGCCTTTTTATTCAAATGTACTTGCCAGAGTCCAAGCAGTTACGATGTATAAACCTTGAAAATATATACCCCCATATATATATAAATATATATACATACTATATTATGTATGAATGAAATTTACAGTCGCACCGCACAGCTAAGATTGTATCGTCGGAAACTTGGCTATGTCTTTTCTATTTCCTGGCTATCGCACTCGAAATGTCGAGCTACGCATAGATCTAGCGGATTTACCTGTAGGCAATTTATGGGGCGGTGATTACCGAATGTACGAACAATGCAAGAATTCGCTGGACCACCGAGTTTCGTGTTTTTTTAGGCGAGATTTTTTTCGCAGAGTTTAAGGAAAATTCGAAATTTATAGCGCGCTGTATTTTATTGTGGAATTGATGGAAAGCCTCGGGAAATATTATTTAGTTAAGAAAATATGTTTTGGTTCGAATTTTTCGCCGTTATTTCTATTAAAGATGTAATTCGAAAAAAAAAAGACGGATCAAGTACGCGGTCGTAAACTCGGAGTTGGCTCGCGAGAGATTCGCGGTTACACGCTGCTTGCTGCTAGGTGAAGAATGCATTGGTGGAATGTTTGCTCAAGAAAGAGGCTGAATGGGAAAAAAGCCGGGGGGAGAGAGAGAATACGTGGCAAATATCTGAGAGAGTTACCGCGTCGATTGTAACATTGCACGAGGTGTAGCCAAGACACACATATTTCTCTCTTTTGCACTGAGTGTCGAACGCGTATCGAGACCGCACGTGCACCAGAATGTGTACTCCTCGCTATAAAGGGCGGTACAAACTCAGATAATACAAGGGTGAACCTATACAAAGTGTCCCCAAGATCATCCGTTCGTCGTCGATCACGGGAATTGTAAATTCGTCACAGCAGGAAGTCGTTGTCAACTTAATTTTTTCCAACGCACAGTAAGGTCGAAATTAATCGATTATTTACGGCTAATCGAATCTCCTCGAGGCGAAAATTTGACTCTTAATCAGCTCTCAATACGCTTAATCGTTTTGATGCCTCGTACAATTAACTCTCATGTTAATTAATCAATATTCCCCCAGCAACGGGTAGGCAATGAAAATGGCAACGAAATTTATGCTTCAGCATTCTGGAGTTGAGTTTTTTCTTTTTATATCGAAACCGACGTCCGAAACACCTTGTATACTTTGGTGGTGCGTTTGTGCAAAGCCCAATTCCGTGTTGTTGGCGACTTTATGATAACGATAGCGAAATGCACTCTGTTCTGTGCTGGTAGCGGATGCTTGCAAAAGCAACGATTCGTTGAACGTGCCCCCCCCCCCCCCCCCCGAGATATATAGCTCTTTGATCTTGGACCACAGAGCTTTCCATTCTTCTCTGTTTTTACGAGGATTTTGCGTTTGCATATTCCTGATGCGCTTCCTTGGTAGCTACACTCGCGGTTCTCCCTTATTTTCTTCATCCTCACGATCTCTCTCTTTCTCTGGGTTTTATGTGTAAGTATATAGAAGCAACCCTTTTCTCGTGTTTCTGCATGGCGATGCAGAACCTCGAAAGAGAATCGGCCTTGCTCCCTCCCTAACTTGTGCGGAGTCCTCGCGGTCAGTGAGCAGATGCTGTTGCATATGGAGAAGAGAAAAGGAACGACGAAAGATGGCTGCGAGTTGCCTGGCTCCCTGTCTTCCTCCCTCTCTTCTTTCTCGTTCTCTCGCTTCGACCTTTTTTATTTCTTCCATGTTTCGCCGCAACGGTCCACCGCATTGTCTACCGCGGACTCTATTGTAAATAATGTCTTTCGAGCAGAACTTCGCCAGCAGCAGCTTCTCACATGCGCACGTCGACCAATGCGCGCATGCGATCTATAAATATATCTTCGCTTTGTACGAAACTCTGTAATCTTGCGGATTTAACTTGTTAAATAATAGCAAAATGTGTACAACGTTGTTCCTATTTCCGTACAATTGTTCGCACGATTTGCCCATATCGAAGAAAAATCCTCGTCGTGATTGACAAGTCGAACGCTCTTCCTCATCGAATCGATCAAGTTTCTGACTCGAACTTAAAGTTCAAGTATTTCGCGTGTGAGATTTTACATCCCTCGTTGAAGAATTGGCAGCTCATCCGACTGGGCAGTGCAACGGACATTAAACATTGGCAACCCCTGAACCGAAATTGTGCTAGAAAAAATGGACAATTCTCGGCTCGTTAAATCGGTCTCTCCAACGAATTTATATGCACACATGTTCATATGTATCAATACATATATAGGGTATTGGCAGACAGAGTATGAAAGTGTGAAACCGTCGAGGACCCCATGGATGAGGTGAAATCCCGATGGGATTTATGGGTACGTAAGTTTTATGCGATCGTTAAAGTCGAGAGCTTTAATCGCGCTCGTAGTCGCGTTCACGCGCTCCCCGATACGTTCTCGTCGAAGCAACCCCACACGGTATAACACACAGGCGGAGCTTCCTCTCTTTTTTCTCTCTGTCTTTGTTGCGGAGGCGAATATTCCGCGTGGACCTCGCGGCGCTGAAGCGAAAGTCGCGTTCTCCCTGCCAAGCTTTTTCATTCTTTTTTTTTGCTTTCTCTGCGTTTCTCTCTCTCTCTCTCTCTCTCTCTCTCTCTCTCTCTTTCTCTGTTGGATTATCCAACCGGCGCATCGCTTATTCGTGTATAAAACTTTTTTTTACCCTTTTCGTGCCGTTTTCTTCGACGAGAACTCGCGCCCCTTCGCGACCACGAGATTCTTTGTTTGCGATCGTTTCTCCTCCGAAGGAAGACGACGAAAAACAAGAAGAAGCAGAAGAAGTAGAAGAGAAGAGAAGTTAAAGGAGGTGGAGAAGGCGTATATACACCGCGTGGTCCTCGCGATGCGAGAACGCGGCTTTCTGTTGGGCCTCCGGGAAGATAGTGGCCATTGTAGCACGATCTGGACAAAGGTCGCCATAGCGACGGAATTCAAAGGGGACACGAAAATGGCGATTTATGCAAATTTAACTCCGTTACGCGTTCGTTCTCGCCCTCTCTTTCCCTTGCCCTCACCCCCTCTCTCTCTCTCTCTCTCTCTCTCTCTCTCTCTCTCTCTCTCTCTCTCTCTCTCCAGCACTGCCCCTGCGACTGCGAAAAGATTAACGGATAGCAAAAAGAGCGAAAAAATAAATAATAAAAAATTAAATTTGCGCTCTTTCGTTGCCAGCGGATACGAAAATTTCAACGAAATTCAGTCAAGTATAATTTGCATGGGATTCCCTTTAATTTTCGCCTGCGAAATTGTACCGTAATTTTTCGATGATTTTTTTAAATAAAAAAAAAATTTGCCCACAATGATTTTGAAACGTGTGTCAATTTATGGTTAGACAAAAAAATTCACACATCTTTTCCATATTCTTTAAAGATGCAGGACTCGTTCGTAATATCAGTCCAAAAGATCGAGATATTTATTTGTCTTGGCGTCGAAAGAAAGTCTGGGGGAGTTATTTATCCGAAGTTAATTTGGCATCGAAAAACTGTCGAATCGGTCTGCTGCGATATGTGTGAGACGGTGTACATAAGAACGAAGAACCCTTCTTCAGTGCGGGATCGTAAGCAATATGGGGGATATTTTTTATTTTTTACTTTAGTTTAAGTCTCGACTTCGATCGAGCCGATAAACGGAGGCACACGGTGGCCATGTTTCTACCGTCTAGATCTCTCACGCCCATATTGCACAATAAAGATTGTTTTATTTTTACGATTTCTATGGATCGCGATGCCAAAAAAAATCTTGCCAATATTCCAACACATTAGATTTTATTCTGCATCAACATTCTGTGCACTCAAATGTATTCGATTTGCATTTCATGGTTTCCAGATGACTCGGCTCTTATTCTATGTAAACTATTTCCTAGTCTGTCTGACAAGGCCTCACGAAACTATAACTGAAACGTCCTGTTGAGTGCAATATTTTACCATCCTCATAAATTTATCACTATAGTGATTTTTAAACGCTTTAGCAAACCTTTTATGGACGATCGACGGTCCGAGCTATCTATCAAAATTTTCATGCTCCAAGACCGTTTCTCCCTCTCTCTCTCTCTCTCTCTCTCTCTCTCTTTTCCACTCTCGCCCTTTGTGCAGCTCATTCAGATATCTATAGATTTATGTATTTGTGTGCATACACACGAGGAAAAATAATATAGGTCCCGGGATATGTATAATACGCTTCGAACTGCTGTTTAGTCAGCTTTGTGTAGCGATGGACTTAGCCACGGTTTTTGGTTTAAAGCGCTATAACTCAATCGGACGATGAGATACGAGACCCGCCTACTCCACGCCTTTTCCTATAACTTTTAGCTCCGAGAGCAGAAGTGAGATGATCGAGAATACGAAAAAGACTGAGAGACAGAGAGAGCAAGAGAGGGAGGCTGACTGGACGAGATAGAAATAGTAAGAGAAATAAAAGACCTTCACCCTGATCATCAGTGATGACCGAATAACGTAAATAGTGACCCCCTAGACCTCGAGACTGAAAATTCTTGTTCCATTCATTCTGACCTTTGAATAATTCCCAACAACCATTTTTTCATATTTCAATATTGCGTTCTCAAAAATAAAAAAATCTAAACGAAAGCTTGAAAATCCATCGCTTAGATTTTTTCAAATCTGAGTAGAATTTATTGCAATTAAAAATCGAAGCTTTTCGATATGGACGCAAATCTTCGATTCACAATGAAATTTTCGACAAAATCTATCAAGAGCAGTTTTCTTCATTAAATTTACGTGTTAATTATTATTGAATTTTATTGCAAATCATTGCTGCAGGGGAAAGCTTGCTGGCTAGGATTGCTCGGGTCCTCCTCAGAGTGCAGAAGAAAATATCTGGGGATTTGCATGCAAACGCGAAGCATCGTAACTTGATGTAATATCGAATGTTATAGTATCGAGGAGTCTCGAAAGTCTCGCTAATCTGAGAGATGTGTCTGTAAATATTTTATTTGTGTCGGTTCGAGACGAGATGTTCGGGTCCTTTGGGTTCATTTGTAGAAGGAGAGAGAAACGCATATACAGTCAAAGGTAATGGGAAGGAAGTCACGTGAAAGGTAACCCATCGTTTCTCTCTTTCGCCTGCTTTTTCGTCTTATTCTTTTTCGTTCATCTTTCTTCGTCGTCTCTTCATCTTGTTCGTGAAGGTTATATCAAGTAAATAAGGGAGTTGGACGGAGATGAGAATCGAGAAAGAAAGAAAGAAAGAAAGAAAGAAAGAAAGAAAGAAAAGTCTGAGAGACGGTATAGAAGTCTCGTGGCAAAAAAAGTGTTTAACCCCCGGCACACACGCGAGAGGAGAGAGAGCGTAGGTTTGTTTTAACAAGGCATTTAAAGCGTACTCGGTAAACATTCGGAGAGAAATATCGGTTGTTTATGGCACGGTGATTTATCACCTTGCGTTAAGAGAGAAAAAGTGCGAGTGTGTGAGAGAGCGAGGGAGAGAGAGAGAGAGAGAGAATACAGATAGGAGCGAACCGAATGAGACGGAGCGGCTGAGAGTTTGTGCGTTGAATATGGGCTCGCAAGAAGATGAGCAACGGAATGGGATAAGCGAAATAAGTTCAGGTGAGGCATTCGCTAGTTCCTTCTCATTTCCTCATTTCCGTCCCGCGCCCTCGCCCCTTCTCGTTCTCCCTTTTTTTTTAAACTCAGCTTTTCGATCGTATTATGCACGAAGGAGTATTGTTCTTGCCCGCTGGCCTTGCGTTGATCTATGCCCTTCTGAAAATGACAAAGGAGAGAAGGAAAGGGAAAAAGAATTAGAATCGGAGTGTCCGATAGTTTGGGCAGGAGAATAAATTTTTGAAACATGCGTTTCAATTTAATTTGAATAATGCATACGCGCAGAAAAAATGTGTTTGAGTCAATATTTGGCTTATTAATCGTTTCATGATGACAGGGACGGCAGAAACGTTTATCAAGTGTTAATTAACATCGCAGAAGCGTTGATTAATCAATTAAATCCAATGAAAATCTCAAAATCTCTCAACAGGTTATTGGGACGCGACGAACTTGCCTGATTTCTCATAGAGACTAGATCGTGGAGTTAAACTGAGAATGTAAAGGGACGTTTATAGGTGCGGCATGTTTTTCGATCTAGCTAATAAGACGAGAGAGTTCGCCAAGGGTGCTATGATTTGTGGGGACGTGCGCTATTTTTAAGTGGCGCGCGTCGCGTTCATTCCGAGGACGGGAATTCCGCAGCCTGAGAAATATGTATTACGTCCATCCTCGTCTCTCCTATTTCGATATAAATGAATACACATAAATAGGAGGGAGTAGAATTCAATTGGAACCCGAGCATGCTCGCATGGTCTCAGGTAAAATCGGAAGGTGCGACAAGGAGCAGGCAGAAGCGCGATACATTCGTTAAGGGCGACCAGCGAAACAGCAGGTAGGTTGGCATAATTGTACAGGGAATTCTAGAAATATGGCGGTACCGAAAAAAGGCGGTAAAAGGTTGAAGGTCTCGGGGCCTTCATCATAATTTTTCGGCATTAGCGAGAGTCGATTCTTTCATGGCTACCGTTGAAAATGAAATCCCGAGTTATCCATCGCTCCTATAGCTTCCGTGATCGATTACACACACACACGTATGCTCTCGGTATTCGGAAAGGTCGGTCTGTGTCCGTGTGTCGGAGCTACCGTGCGCGTGAGGATTCTTTTTACGTTTTACTTTGCCGCGCGCGCGCTCGCGCGAGAGAGCCTCAGCCGCGGTCTTCATCTCCGGACTCGGCCGGACTTAATTCCTTCACGAGAATAAATTGACCGCGCATAGTGAATGAAATTCTCCGTTGGAGGTCCACGCGGACATGAACGATGCCACCAGCACCGAGAAGCTCCACTATTTTGCGTTCGCGCGGTACAAACTCGACGACGATTCAACAATAGAGTCAACTCTTCTACATACACGAACGTATAAATATATATTTGTTTAAATGTAAAGATGTATAAATGGACGCGCTACTTGTGATCGAGAGAAAATCCCGTGGGCCGCGAGAGCCCGTGATATATATATATATATATGTATGTATTTTTTTTCTGGAATTCTCGGCATCGCGACTCGTTAGGAAGATGTTTTAGAAATGAGGCAAATCCTCACAATCTTCCTCGCTCTCTTTCTCTCCAGTCTCGTGTTCTTTCTTATTTTTCTCATCGTAAGATTCTAGTGTTCATGGCGACAACCCTTTGTGTGTGTGTATGTGCCTGTGTTGAAATCATTTTATTCTTCCTTTTCTGTTATTCCGTTGGATTCTTAATCTTCATTAGTTCCATCGGGATTTGCATACCAGAGAAGCCACAGGGTCGTTTATCTGATCGTACCCCAGGAGCTCAACTTATAGGGACAACAGGTGAAAAAATATAGGTATACAGAGTCGATCCTCCGTTTTTTCCTGCTCCCATACGTGCGGTCACATTTGCGATCTCGGATATACAAAAATCTCTCTAGCCTATATAACATCGTTTGTGTTTATTTGTGAATCATACGATAGCGACAAAGTGATGATGGCTCGGGCTATTTTACGCGATTATACCTGGCGGCTACCACAGACGAAAAAAAAAAAAAACTAGGAATTCTTTTGCTACTGAGAGTATATTACGGATACATATTTATCCAATGAACAAAGAAAGAAACTCTTGACGTCTTTATATTTCATTCATTTTATCCAACGATCTCTGTATCACGTGACGTCATTACGTGGGAAAAAAAATAGGCGACACTCTAAATCGTAAATTACTTTTAGATCGCGGCTGCAGCGTTCCGAAGTTTTTTACGGAATTCAAACACTTTGGTTATAAACTTTCCATCATTTACATTCAAGCAAGTTCGAGAAAAACGTTTTTGTCGTCAGTGATTGCGCAGGGCTTACCTTTCCTGTTGATCCTTTTTTTTCCAGGATTGCTGGAGATTGAGATGTGAAAAATTTCGAAAATAGGATGAGAATGTTGATTAATTTAAATAATCCGGGTTAGTGATGATTGAGGATGAAGAAGGAGTCGTTGGGGGAAAAGAATGGAAGGTGGAATGAAAAAATTCACACTGTTCTTATGCAAGGAACATTGCATATCTCGATCATGTACGTGTGCATGTGGAAGAAGAAATGTGGGGATTATAGAGGCTCGATGTTAACATTGTGCATATGGGCAGGTTAAAGCTGAGTTCCCAGTTATTAGGTCCTCTTGGATGTGAAGAACGATGGGAGTGAGGTACGAAAGATCTCGGTCCTTAAGCGTGACCCTCTGCAGCGCGACGAGGACGCGGATGAAACAGCGAGAGGAGATGCACACTGAGGGGAGGCTCCGATGTGTTTAGCACATGCATAATACACTGGTATAGTCGAAGGTTCGGCGATGAGCTCAGAGCTCAGCTCATAGAGGCACTATGCAAGAGAGCAAGAGAGAGAGAGAGAGAGAGAGAGAGAGAGACGGACGGTTTCCTTTGGGAAACACACGTATGGGAGGGAGGGAGGGAGGAGGAGAGAGGTAGAGGAAGAGAGAGAGAGAGAGAGAGAGAGAGAGAGAGAGAGAGAGAGAGCAGAGTCTCGTTGGGGTCCATAGGGTCAAGCTTAACCCTGGTAGAGAAGAGGGCTCTTCTCGTCGACCGGGACCACGGGTAACTCACCTTATCGGGCTTTGCGCCTCTCTTTCTCGTCCGGGTGGCCTACTCGGCCTTAATTGCGGGCCCATATCACGATTCAATATGGCCGCCCACCAAGCATACTGTATATCGAAAAGACGAGTCAAGAAACGAAAGAGCGAGTGCGAGAGGAAGGAATCGGTGAAGAAGTCCTTTACGAGTCTCACTCCCTCTTGTTTTGTGATCCACTGATCAATCCCAAGCAAAAGGGCTTAATTCCAATAGTATTACGTGACTGATCTTATGATTTACTCCCCTTTGTTTACTAACACTCGATTACATAAAGATTGGGCTCGTTTATGTGCGAAATGTTCTATGCCCTTCCATTTACTTTCGTATTATTCGATCTCACTCGTATCTGGCTTATTGCACCGAGCCAGCCTACCAGCCAGTATTGTAGAACAATATCTATACATTTTATTCACTCACGATTAAAATCCTTCAGTATTTACATACACACGTTGCATACGGTTGTTTCTATCACGATTTCACTGCTTCATTCTCACGATCACAACGCTCTTGAAAATGGTTTTACCATCACCAGCAAAATCATTAAATTTTTTTCCATTCCTTCCTCTCTCACTTTGCTCATGACGTTTGCATTTTGGACGTCACAGCTTGTTGTCCCGGAAAACTGGTTTACGCGGGTTGGGAAAGTATATGCGACGTTAACTCGATGGTCATCGAGTCCCTCGATGACGAGAAACTTCCTCTAAAGTTATTTCGTCTTCTCGCATTCCCTGCGAGGGTGAAAAATAGAGGCTTTTATTCCCCTTTGGCTTCCTGTCAAATAAATGACTTCTGACAAGTGCTTCGGATCCCCGTGAATTGTCATTTCTGTTTCCGCAGTTTTGTAGAGGATTGCTCGTTCAACTCGAGGAGAAAAATGGAGGAATGACTGTCACTTTTTGTCAGATCGGTAGCACCGATTATTCGGCTGTTTGCAGACACCTTCATAACGTTGAGGAACTTTCTGAGCCCACTGTCAACCCTTACGATCCTTATTCTTCCATTGTGCTTGTTTACTTTTGTATTCACCAGCATGACATCTCCGGAATCACGCGTTAAAGGTGACGACAACGAATGAAGAAAAACCTATTCGTCATCGTCCACGCTCAAGTTTTCCTATCGAAATCACTCAAATCGCTCAACGCCTCTATTCTCATGCCAATTTCTCGACTACGATCTTTCATTTTATCAGTTTTATCATGGACAATGCAGAAAATGTGATTTGGACTGCCCTCGTTGCATTGAAAGATTTGACAGTGAAATCGAACTCGATTGATTTATTGATCCGTGAGTCAGTGCGTGTGTGTATGTATGTCATGCACGTGGTGTACGTTGAACACGTGTATTCTGAAGGTGGTTACAACGCAACGAGGAGTATCGAGACCGAATGGTTTGATGGTGTACTGGTAAAGTGATAAAAATGAGTTATAATTTGATTGAGAAAGGCAAGCGTGGGGCAACCGATCACGAAAACGCACCCTGGAGGACTGCTCGACGAGAACAAACTAGCTCCTCACCAAGTGAGCATTGGTTTCTCGTTCACGTTCTCGTTCCTTTTGGTTCGTTCTCGTTTCGTTTTTTTTTCCTGTCTCTCTTGTTTCTTCGTTTTTTTCGCAACTCTATCTTTCTCTGTTACTCTGGTGACTCTTGTGATGTTGCCCGGTTATGGCTATACACCATATAGGCGCTTTGTGTGCGCGCCCCACCGTTAACGAGTCTAATTAGCGACGAAAACGAAAACGAGTTTAAACCTTTTTTTCCGAGGGAAGGCGCGCGTTCGCGCCTTCAGGAAGAGCGGGAAAGGGAGAGAGAGAGAGAGAGAGAGAGAGAGAGAGAGGAGCGTTGAGAGAAGATCTTTCGTTGCTGCTGTGTTAAGCGTCCCCGTAGTATGTGCCGAGAACGAATCTGAGAGTTGATGATGCCTCAGGAAGAAGTTTGGAGCAGTGCGCCTCGGGAGTATCCAAGTTACGAATGTAAATATACATTCGCGGTTGAGGAAAGAGGCTGAGATTCCTCTGGTTCGTGCGCTCAGGAGGGTGGATGACAGGGTGGGAAAAAATCACGGAGAAATCGGGTCAATGGGACAATGGGAATCCTTCTGTGATGTTCAATCCGCCGCTCTTAATTGGAATATTTTTGTCTCAAAAAGCCTTTTCTCCCTGGACGAGGGAACCCTCGTGAATTCCGATCACTAATAGCCAAATTAATCGACTGAAAATATTGTTATTATTAGTGTTATTATGGGCTTTAGGTATTTATGTAACGAAAACGTCGCGATTCTCTTTAAAACCGGCGGCGTCAGTATGGCAACGTTATTCCTAAGGTTATTCACATCAGCCCGCACAAATTTAATGCCGTTGACTATACACGTGCCTATACAACTGTGTGCCAGTGAGGGAATCAGAACGAGAGAGATTAACGAGAGGGAGGGAAAAAAAAAAGAGAAAGCGAGAGGGACGATGTTGGAACGTTCAATCGACACCTGTTACGGTAACAAGTCGAATTGGGTTTAGCAGGAGCTCTCTTACGCGTCGGCGACCAGCAGAGATGGGGTACCGCTAACGAGGAACCTTGCCAACGTCCTGAGAAAGGTCGGTAGCCTCGTCTTCTTTCCTTCCTTCTCTCCTGCCCACATTTATCTCTCGTTTCGTCTCTTTTCTCCCCTTCTCTCTGGCTCTTATATTCTTCGCTAATTAACCAAGCGAGCGAATACTCTCATTTTCTTCTCAATCTGCTGAAGAACTAACTCTCCTTCTCTTTTTAGCACACAACGCTCCTCGTGCCTGTCCTTAACTCGCCCTTGTGATCCTTACTACACTTTCCCTCTCGCGCCCTCTCTCTCTGTCTTTTCTCGTCAGGCTTTCATGTTTTTTTACTTCGGTTTTTAGCGCATTTTACAGCTACCACCTCCCTCATCACCTAATAAAAATGCAGGCCCGCTTGTTGGATATTCAAGCAGGGGAAAGGAACTCAGAAGAACCGAAGCAAAAATTGTTCCCTCAAATATATCGAACGATTTGTAATAGCCCAAAAGTTTCCGTTCGAACCAAAAACCCTGCATTTTATTTCCGTTGATTTTTTTTCTCATTGTGATTGGAGTGTCGCTCTTGTCATTGTGGCTCTTACGCTTCCTGGGCGGTTGATCGTATTAAGGACTAAACATCCACACGCTCTCGCGATATATGGATCCGACATTTCATCTTCCTTTCGCTCAACGAACAACACAGCCAAGCAAAAGGATGCACTCCGGAACGGTGTCGTGTCCAGACTCAAGAGAGTCGAAAGGAAATCGCGCGAGCGGGCGAGAAGAGCATCGGATGATGGGATGACGGACCGCGGGCGTGTCCGAGAGAGTAGCCGATATGCCAAGAGGAAAAGGGCGAGAGGGGGGCACGTGATCGAGAGACCTCCCGGGGACCGACCACCCTCGAGGGGCCGCGAGGTCGACTTGTTAGGCCAGACATCGAGGGGCCAAGAAAGTAACGGGGTCCCATGGCTCCGCATCAGTTACGACCATCATACAGATATATATATATATATATATGGATAAATAAATGAAAAAACGAGTAAAAAATGTACCAAATATCGTTGAAACGATTTTCCATGATTATTCCACAATTTCAGATTTGCCACAATCGAAATTCCAACCCCGTGTGATGGTTTCTCATTCCCGCCACTGGTTCGTACTTTTCGAATAATCAAGGGGTAGCCCCAACGTTATTAAACGCGACAAAAAGTTAATTCACGTTCGTTGGAAAAGCGTCATAGCTCCACCCGTAGTCACCACACTGATGTGAATTTGCATTCACGAAAATTTCAAGTGTAACAGGTTTTCAAAATTCCTTTCTTCAATTTGGTCATTTATCGATTTTCAAAATCATTGCAATCGATTCGACTCGGGATATTTTACCCCTAAAAAGTATAGTTTCAAGATTAATTTGATGCATTCATCAGGGAAATACAAAGTTTTGAAAAGTCGAAGTGCAAATTTGCACCAGTGTGCGGTGAGTGCGTGAGCTTAAAAGAATCGTGGCATCTACGGGTTAAAAATGAAGAAACGTTCGATTATATAGCCACGACTGCATCAAATAGTGAATTTATAGGCAAATTATGCAAACGATGTTGGTTTCGCGAGCTCGACCATGATAAACAGGTCGGTATCAAAGTCTCGATAGTTGTGCATGCAGAGTTCGAACAATCGATCGATCACATTCGCGCAATGGCATGGACACTGAGAAGGAGAGAGTAGGCAAAATAAATGGATCTTGAAATAGTTATTGATTGAGAAGTGACGCGAGGACTTATAACGGTCGTGTTCGGCGAAGCATTGATTCCGACACTTCTGTGAAAAAGTGATTTTCATGCGACACGTTGAAAATATACGTTAAATCGTTACATTGATATTGTCATTGCGGCGTTTCGTCAAGCAGCTCTCGTTAGACACGGTGATGAATGTTACACAATTTATAAATCGAGAGTTAACTCAGTTGTAACGCTGTTGAGAAGTCACTTTTTCAACAATAAAAGTCACTTGAGACTCAATACATATGCAAATAAATTGTACATGAATACCAACTGGATTTCGTGTGTAATGCATCGCTGTTGTTGTTGTGAGAAGAGCGTGCAGCACAAAGATGAATCGTATCTCTTAGCCTAGATCGATCGAAACGTTGCTGGAAGCACATTGCATTTGCATAGAACCGAGAGTCATATATTTACGCAAAGATATGTAGAAATGAAAAATAAAGAAGACGGCGAGATTTGATGGAAAAATAGTCCGAATCTTTGCTATATTAATTTACGACGAAGCACGTTACGATAGCAAGACAATTCATTAAGGAGTACCAGGAACTTGTGGCTGCAGTACATACATTATTGAGAGTCTTTCATAAAGTGATCGTCGATCTTCGTAATAGAGTCTCTACCCACCAGCGTATACAAGTTTATATACGCAGGGACGCTTCAACACTTGTTACGATACGTTACGAGTGCATGTTCGAGGGGTTAACCTATAGTCGAGAAGCAATCAATTATCCCTCGCCGTAATTGATCGGAATTCACCATGCAACCATGATTAACATTGATCTTTGCTGCCCGCGAGGATCTATCCACAAGAAAGACACTCGCCGACAAACTAAGATGTAATGCCAGTATATGAGATTTGTCTATATCTCATATATGAAAGGAAACCTCTCACAGGTGTCTAAATTACTGCAAACGTGACGATGTAATTACCGTCCAATAATTAATCACTCCATTTTCTTATTTAATACCAATCATGTAATTAAACTATCAAACTGTTAAGCGACGTTTGTACATTTTTTTCTGCCACTTGGTTTTTTACAGAGTCGGAAACTCTTATCCATCTTTTTTCTGTTTCGAAGCCTCGATCTTCATCGTTGAATATTCGTGGCTTGGTATTAATTCCGGTGGTGGTCTCTGCACAGTTGTCAAAAATAGGGAACCCAGCAGAGACAAGAATTCTTATACAAAGGTCAATCCTTTCTTTGGCTGATTTTGACCCATTTTTCAAAATTCCCTCATATTTGCCATTGTTGGCCAAATTCAAAGCTTTCAAGTATCACTTTGTATACTCTGTTCTACTTCCGTACTCGAGCTTTTCAACGACTACGTCGTTAAAAGAGAGTAGTCAATATCATGTGACCCTTACTCAAGCTATTTTTGCAAAAATTGACTGTATGCTCTGTGTCAATTGAAGTGACGTTCGATACTTTTGTAGAGGCTTTACATCCCGGGATGCATCGTATATTCGAACTAGCGAGAGTACGAGACATCAAGCCAAGTACAAACCACTCCCACACGTGACTCTTAACTTTATTACACCCTTATATTATGTTTCAGAAGCCATACTATGTACTGCCTATGCACACTTGAGTTATAGTGTATAGAAAGATGGTACGAACGCTGGTGTACTTTTCTGGTGTGTGAAGAGCAGATACTCGTTGGTTGAATGACCGAGGAAGGGAATGGTTCGCCACTCGACATGATTTCATACAGTGACCGGTACAAAGGTTCGTAAAGCGGCATCCTGACTCAGCAAGGGGCAGCAAACATACACATGATACTTTTTCATGCTTGTCCTGAGATCGCTACAGTCTCTACAATTCCTACTTATGTCTTCCACCTGTGATACTTAATTTAGCCGTACATGGTGCCTCCGACTTGCCATTTCTCAGCAGCCCCATCTTTTACTGTTCCATGGAATTTTCAAACTTTTCATGGAGCATTTCCATTCGCGCTGATGATCGGGCAGTCGAATTGTCGTCGAAAAGGCGCTGGTTAACTAAATAAAAATAAATTTTACGCGCGACCATGAATTTGGCGTGTTTTTGTTCACGAGCACGCACGAGCACTTACGACTATAAAAAGTAGTCAGAGAAGCAATGAGGACGAAGCTACCAAGTGGAAAGAAAGGGTCGAGAGGACCGTCGAACGGACGCGACTACAGCCACCGCGTCACCGAACTGTATACAGTCGTATGGACAACCGAGTGGAGTTCCCACGCAAGATTCCTCCCACGATTTCGCAAGGTGGGGGCGTGTACAATGATGAAAGATTCTCGCATCGACGAAAACAAAAAAATCAAACTTTTATGCCGTTCGTATTATACGTTTCCGATCGCACTGTGCGGAGCAGGACGCCAGGACGCTCTCGGCTTGCCCTTTTAACGTGAGGGAACCCACATCGTTGGTTCGAGTTGAAAGAAAATTTAAGGAAAAAAAACAACAACAAAAAATGAAATTGTCAAAGCGATTCCCAAAAAATCGACTCTTCGAATTTTCCCTCACAATGTCGACCCTTCGAAGTGAACAAAAAAATAGGAAACACGATAAAATGGAATTGGAACTAAAAGCGATGCACGACGGGATGGAAAAACAAAAACAAGAGGAAAGCGAGAAAGAGTTTAGGGGAGAAAAGACGAAAAAACGTGTGTTCCATGTCGTATTAGTGGTCCGTGTAAGTTAACCCTGCTAACTGTTAACGGTGTACATAAAGGAGGAGAGAGTGGGGGGTGGAATAACGGAGTGAGTATATATACGGGCCTCGGGGGTTCACCGCCGTTGGGGGTGTTCGTTATGTTCCAAGTGAATCTTTTCAATGGGTCACGTGCTAGTCGGCTCTTGCATCCGATTCCCTCAACCCCTGTCCGCCTCTTTTATCCCCCACCCTTAAACCTATATCGTATTTGTACAACACTCACGTCTATTATTGCAGTCCCGTTGTTTGCGTGTTTTGCACTGTCGTTTCGACTATCGATATATACTTTTCTCTCTTTTCCTCACATCACACTCACACAAACATCCGCACCCACACACACACACTTGTCTTTTCATTTCACATGAAAATTCACAGATATATGATGCAGTACATAAAGATCTATGAAATGTATTATGAAGAGAAACAATGCGCGTACTCGCGATACGTTCGCTTCTATATTCATATATATATAGGTACATGTGGATCACAGACCCGAGAACATGAGCGCACGGCTAATGAAGTTACACGTTTCGTTGCATCACGTGGGAAACAACGAAAAAATGGAAACATCAGATTTTTACAAATTCCTCAAGATTTTCGTGTTTCATTATTCATGGAATTTTGTCAACATTAAGAATTTCTGATGGATCGATAAATATCAAATCCGACAATGTCGTAAATTTCCGTCCATGTTTTCAGACGTTACATCCATTATTTTTTAGGGTTTCATTATTTTTTATTTGCTAATTCCTGCGTGTTCTATATTTTGTTGTTGTTTTTCTTCTTCTTTGTTTGTAAAATCAAACAATAACGAAGAGGATTATACGCAACGTAAACCTCGGAGGTTGTATTTTACGGAGTCGATGCGAAAAACTCTTTTATCATCGGTACACACCAAATGATGGCAATTTACCACTTGTAAGGGCACGTGACCGAACGAGAGCATACTCGTGCCCATAATAGTTTATGGATTGTACATACACGCCCTCTCACGGCCTCGTTCTGCTGGTTCTGGTGTTACGAGAGCTTCGTTCGACCCCAGTGGACAAGCTTGCCACAGGACGCGTAACCCCCACCCCTCATTCAATGAAAAACATGTGGGGTGCGTTGACACGCTATTAATGACGTCTGTATTGCTTCTGAGACTTCTTTCATTGTTGCTCCCTGAATATCGTAAACGACCGAAAAACCGACTGCCATTTCATTCAATACACACATCGAATCCATGCAGGAGATATCATAGTAACGAGGAGGGGAATACAAATACAAAAAAGTGTGAACCAAGTCCATTTTTTCGTGAATCCATTTTTCTGGTTTATTTAGCTAAACGAGAATTCTTTCGGCGTACAGATTTTATGACTCTTTCCTTCTATTATCGAGAACGAGTAAAAAAAATGGGGAAAAAAAAAAAAAAACGAAACAAAGTGAGAAAATGACAAACAAGTTTTCCCATGGTTGCCCGAGGTTATGGGCCCCATAAAAATGCTCCCGATATACGACTATTCCAGTCACAAAGCGACGGATTCGTTTCAACAAAAATTGAAAGAAAAAAAAAACCGTGGCACGAATACGACAAGAACGAGGAATAAAAATGACCTGGAGAAATAGCGGCAACTGTTTATGGCATAATGAAATATGCGACGAGCATCGTCGCTCGTACTTTATACGATAATCTTTGAGAAACACACCGATGGCAAAGTTTCTACAGTAAAGTCAATTTTTCTCAATGCTGCTGTTGCTGCCGTTGCATTTTTGCCGCACCGCGCGGTGCAGGTTCGCAAAGGTGGGTTATATACGCGGATGAGCTCGATGTCCCAGAGAGACACGACTATCAATCTAATGGTGACCGCGTACCGAAGCAAGAGAACACATGGAATCGAAGAAACTTCACTCGTTCAGGTCAAATATATGTAAACATAAAAATACTCGGACGCATGTATGTATGTAGAGTTATGAAAAAAAAAAAAAAAAAAAAAAATGAATAGTTTCCGCCACGTTGCCACGCATTACTACTTCGTAAATTCTTTAATGCGCCAATTTATTAAAAGCACGTACATAAATACACGCGAAGGGAACGAGTAAATGAGAAAATGCTCCTGGACTACCGCGACATTCCACTGCACATTTTGTTCCGAGGCTATCACATATACATATGTACATACACAGGTATTTAAACGCGCACGAGACAGCAAGATTCGTTGCGGATCAGGCCGAGAATCGCTAAACCGAGAATCGCATACTTCGGGTCCGATGATAGAACGGAAAAGATAGCGGATCTCTTTCACGAATGAAAGTCATCTTCTCTCTCTTTCCTCTCTTTTTTTCTGCTGCACTCACGAAAGATAAAACGATGAAAAAAAAAGAGCCTCTGTTATTTATTTTTTTGAAAAATCATCCGATTGCATTAGCTTTTGATTTCAATGGAAAATAACGGCGATTGATTGACCCAATTGTCGTTCAATCAATAACAACAAATTCAGAATTCAATGATTTTTTTCGTCTTTTCACGGAAATACTCGGAGCTGTTTTCGTTTTCAAAGTAGAGAGCTCGTTGATCAATTATTTATCTACAATTTAAACGTCCTGATAGGCGTGACTCGATGTTGTGATAAAGACGTCAGAATTAACGTAGAAATGTGTAGACTGACAAACCCGCGCTGTCTGCTTCCATCCAGAGCAATGACGTGCTTTTTTTTCCTGTTAGTTGTAAGCACAATGCTCGGAAGTTTTGCTCGCTAACATCGGGTATTTTCGATGTTTGCATTGTAAGAGAAAGGCAAGAGGGTTCGGTCTCGATTGACATGTGAAGCTGACACTTGTGTTTGTCAGTTGGAATTTTCCTTCCTTGTTTTCTAGCCTGACACAAAATAATCGAGAACCAAGAACGAGACGCTTCACCTAATTCTTGTCTGATAGTTTCATACTCATACTCTTATCATAAATATACGACGACCAATATTTATTTTTGACACGAATAATATTATTATTTGCTGAGTAAAAATAGCTTCGAACTGTCTCGATGAGACGTTTTGCTGTTAGGATGGAATAACCATTTTATTTCTTTTTGCCCAAATGTTATTTGACGATCGAGTCATTTTCTCTGGACTCTAATCCAATAATTCTTTTCACTTATTTGATGATGAAATGCAATTCATTATTGCACGGCTAACAGTTTGGTGACACGAAAAAAATTGCGGTTCCCAACCTCGTAACGCGATACACCAATTCATAAAGGGAGCCCTCCGGGAGCATGAGTATGCAGTGTCGTATTTGACTAATTGATTCTCCAGGCATTGGTGTGATCATTCTTTTCACACAACGATCGGATATGAAACGTTTTATTGCGGAAGCCGGGGATTGGAAATTGTCTGTTCACGTGGGTGGTTGACCTCAACATTGGGTTTTTGTTTCATCGGAAAATTCGAAGTGTGTCCTGAATGTTAAATTGATTGGATCATTAATTTTTGAATAATCCATAGGGTTTGGATGGGATTCATTAAATTGTGATTTATTTTGCTGGAATAGTGATTGAATCGAAGGGAATTGGAGGTAAAAAAAAAGTGTGTACGATTTGTTTCGTACAATTTGCATTGCCTCGTACATCGGTAGACAGGAGTGAATTCTCTCCTTCGATTCCTTACGATTCGCATCGAAGCCTTGAAATATACATAACTTGGAAAGAGGTTTTGTACAGATTCATCGCTCGGATTTCGAGGGATTGGGGTCTTGGTACGAAATTGGGAAACGTTCTTTGCCTTATTAAAATAGTTTGTCGTCTGGAGGCGATTGGGTCGTCGCTTCTCTCGAGCAATTCCTTCTCTCTTGCTCTTTCGTTCTTGCTCTCACAGTGTCTCTCGCTTTCTCTGGACCAACGGCCCGCTTCTCGTTCGACGCAAATGCTGAGGCTCCTTTTCTCGGATCTAGATGCAGTGGCAAACGTCTCTCCGTTTGGCCGTTATTCGTAAACCAGTGGAAAAGAGAAAGAGAAGTAAAGAGAGAAAAGAATTTAGACATACCGCCGAAAATCGATCCGCATACAAGTTAAGTTCGCGCTCTCTACGAGAACGCTCCTTCGAAATCGCACCTGCGTCTCTGTCGACCAACAAATTGGTGAAATAAATCCAATTTTCGCCACAAGCAGCTTTTTTTTTATTTTCTTTTATTTGACCCTCGACGTGAGCTGCTGCTGTTTTGTGGTCCAGACACACGTACACACTTACACCACCCAGAGCTCATACGTCTCTTTGGGAACTTGGTACGACCGTCGGAGCCTCGATACAGTCGATCAATATATTAACAGCTTTTTTTCGTTTACAACGATCCCGGAGACCGCGTGCCTGGAGATAAGGGTGCGAGGCTAAACTTTCGACTCTTCGCAAGGCACCTTGGAATTCGGCAAGATAAATAGAAAAAATGTGTTGTTATTCCATTTTTTCACGTCTTAATTTATGGTCAACGAATTCTCGATAAAGGATAACTTTATTTAATTGGTGAATATTTATATATTCGATGGCTGATCCGGGCGAAGAAATAAAAAAATAAAAAAATTTCAATTTCTCTGGACCAATTTCCAATTCACTGTCATATGGAGCAATTAATCAACAAACGCAACTTCCGTAGCTGAAATATTCGATCGTACAAACAGCTGAATCCCGTTTGCGAACTCAGCAAGGCAATTTTGACAGTATCAAAAAACTGTCAACCCACGATGGTTCACGAGACATCTAAATATCCATCGAAATACGGTCGTTACCAAATAGGCATTACGATTATCGACGCCAGGCATCTCCCTCAAAATAGCAATCCCATGATAGTCGTAAAAGTGGGAAGTCACAAGAAAAAAACGAATGTGCGTCAAGGAACAGATTGTCCTTATTATAAGGAGGTTAGTACTCATGAGCCATTGATTATCCAATCGATCGAATAGAAAATTATGTTTTTTCATGATTTCGTGTCGTTTTGTGCGATCCCTAGTATTTCGCGTTCATTTTTACGTGTGAATTCGAGGAACTGCTAAGAACGAGAATCACGATAGCAGCGTATTTGAGAAACAGACTGAGGCAACTCAAATTCCATGGAGGAATACATTTCGAAATTGGAACCGTTTGGGATCAGCCAAGTAAAGCAATTCTTTTTATCCCAGCGACATTTCAGCCCCTTAATACTCGGAATTATCGATTATGGAAAGTTATTACTGGCGACATCTCGTACTGAAAATGAGACATGCTCTAAAGTCGAGTCGGTCCCGAGGAAAGATTTCAGGAAATTATACTATCGCTCGACGGTTCATTACCACATGTCGATAAGTTACCGATCGTCGGTAAAACAAACCCGGTCCCATTTTTTTAATTACTAGTTCACATAGCGAATTCCAAAGCTTGAACAATGTGATCGACATTGAATACTTTTTTTTTCATTTATTTAAACTTTTCATGAGACACGCAATCGGAATAGCAATATTTTTTTTCCAATATCTCCGAACTTTCAGATCACGAGTACTATCACAAATGGGCGATGCTGATGAATCCAAAGGACCAGTCGGATGGACCAAAAGGATACGTTAAATGCAACGTAACAGTTACAGCGAAAGGAGAAAAAATAAAAGCTCATGCGGAAACGGATGATGACGACGATATCGAAGGGTTTGTTGTCATTTCAGTTTCTCAACTGCTTACTTTAGTTACTACACAATTAAACGCAATCCCATGTCATGTTTGAATTATTTTTTATCAATCAGATAATCTTTTTTTGCGCTCATCAAACATACCTCGAAAATGTGGATAAAAAATTGGCCCATTTCTCTGAAACTATTCAATTAGGATATATTCTCGACGAACCACAAAAATAGACGAAATGCATTTTAAAGTTAGCATGCACCGGCTATTTATAAGTTGATCCCTTATCGTATGCATTCACGCGAAATGTTGGCATTATCTTAAAGAGGCAATCGCCCGAACACCGTACTTACAGAAATTTATTGCTTCCTATCCTGGATCCGAGAATTTCGACGAGGCAACGAGCACGCTACGTGTTCTCGGTTTATCGAGTCGACGGTTTACCAACAGCTGATAAAACTATCGTTTGTACGAGCAGCCCGAATTACGTGAAGCCCTATGTCGAGATATCGTTCGCTGGTATGAAGGTAAATTGTCATTTTTATTGGGCTAAGCAAATACGAAATTCAAAATTGCCACGCTGGTGCAATTTTTATGAGACACTTTGTCGATTATCCCGACGAGATTTCGTCGACCACGAATTCTTCGCAGCTTCACAGCTTTTCCAACATATTTCACCTCATTTTTCGTCTGACCTTTAGAAAAGGTAAAACCTTTTTTCTCATACAGTGCTCAAAACACTCTATCTAGCTTTATGAAGTACTTCGGGAATAGCCCTTTTTTACTTTCCACAGCGTCACTTGTCCTTCGACGTTATTCTCGTTTTCTTCTTTTTCTTTAGGCCTCATTAATATTGCAAGGAAACGTAATTACATTTAATGATCGATACTCCATTGCATCGCCATCCAAGATAGATATATAATGTTTTATTGTGTCCTCGTATTCGGTCAACTGTGAACCTGTCCGCTCGATAGACTCTCAGCCTTATGCCAAATGCCAGACCTCGTTTCCAACTTCATCGATCACTGCTTAATGTGCCAACGCAGTCTTGTCATCGTATTTATCTAGTTTCTTCTTATTTCCCAACAAAAACAATGTAAAATTTACGAAAAATTGAAGAAAAAAAAAAATTGCATTACCTAATAAATTTGTGCGAATTAATCACGGATTTTTATTTCATATTAAAATTTGTGCATATACTATTCGTTCGACAACCCAGGCATCAACCAACGTCCACTTCGCATCAACATCGGCGGCTCAATTCAACGAGAGAATTTTATTTAAAGAAATGTTTCCGGCGCTATCGCCTCGTGTGAGAATCGCAGTGAAGGCCAAAGTTCACAGTACCCTTTGCTCTTCGGGGTGTTGCGGAAGCTCAATATTGGCCAGTCGCACTTTGAACTTGACGAAAATATCTTATTCCGGCGAATATGGTTAGTTGGATAAATATTTGTTTGATAATTCGTTGCGATTTATGGGCCAGCGTGGCGATGATCAATTGAATTTGTAGGTCATCAAATTAGAAGGGCGAGGGAAATTGGCGGAACTTGTTATCTCCCTCGTTAATTTCGCTTACCTTCGATCGCGTCTGTATAACGTCGTTAAGATTTGTATCGCACATTTTGACTAATGAGTATTTTCGCGTTATTCCCCACGAAGGATTTCTTCCAACTTACGGGCCATCGTTCATTCATCTTTACGGTAAACCCTATGAAGAAAAGTGCTGCGGCTGTCGCTGCGTGGGAAAATGTTCAACGATGCGACCCATTTACCGAGGCAGAGTGCTTCTTTCTCTTAAGACGGAAATTGATGATCACGTTGAATTTTCCGGTGGCGGAGTCGAGACAGAACCTGCAGTGCCCATTATCGAAGTAAATACAACGATAAAAACATTTTTTCTTATTCATTTTTTTTATTTCATTCGACATGAACCTGATACGAAGTTGCACGCGATTATGGCTCATTGTGTGCGACGTTCTGCTGTCGATCAGACGACGAGTAATATCATTGTAACAACACTTTTTTCACCTTCGTGCAATATTAATCGATATTAACGAGGCCAGAGAACAAAAAAAAAAAAAAAACATGCAGATTTATTGCTTTTCTACACGAACTCGATCAATTTAATGCTGAAAACTTTGCACGATCAAAATATCGGAAGCTTTTCTCATTGTCCGAATCATTTCTTCTGTTTTTTTTTTTTTTTTTTTTTTTTTTTTTTTTTTTTTTTTTTTTTTTTTTTTTTTTTTTTT
>JAPYYS010000683.1:0-70186 GCA_030522525.1 Campopleginae sp. 14b | reverse complement strand
GTCCAACAACTTTTGCTCAACCAGTTGGTTTAATAAAATGGACAAATTCCAGTCCAGGACAGGTGAACCGGTATGACTGGAGGGACATCCCTGGGGGTAAAAGATCCTCTGAGAATAAAACTAGTCAAGAATTGTATCCAAGTGCCATTGGTGAGAGCACGAGTTATTAAAACTTTTTTATTACCGTGAGTAGGGCTGGCGTGTGAACTGGGCTTCAGAAAAAAAAAACGCTCATGACACGAGCTAGCAAACGCTCCGTTTTCTCTGTCCTGAAACCAAGTCCCTTGTCTCATTCCAGAATTAATTTTAATACGACGGAGACAGGAAAGTATACGCGGATATGAGGAAAAGCTAAAAGGAATCACGAGAGGTTAACTTTCAACATAGATGCACATGACGGCGCGATAGTGAAAGGGAAGGGATTTCAGCGCAAGTCTTCTCCGAGGACTTTACATAAGGATCTCATTTTCTGTTGCAAATATATTCGGGATCCCTTGAGAGCTATATAGGGAACCTTTATCCGGGAAGGGAGGCGCATTTCTAGAATGTCGGGTTCGATCTACATATGCATTCTCTTGAAAAACCATGTGAATAAATTGTCTCGATAGGTAATAATACCGATTTTTTGATCGCCCAATGGGCTTATGAATTCGTTTGCTACAATTGAGCCCAAATTACATTCGTAGACAAAGTGTTTTTAACGAGTGTATAATTGCAACGTTATCTCGATGATTATTCCGCAAAGGCAGTAAAAAGCTCCTTGAAAAATCGATCGCATCGAGACTCCCTCTTACTAAGGGTTAACTCGAGGAGGTAACAAACTCTTTCATGAGCTCTGCCATGGCATATTACGATAACAACGTGAAAAAGGCTTTGTCCCGGGGCTGATAGGAATACAGAGAATGTGACCTGACAGGACGTAAGGTTGGCTTGCCAACCTGAGGGATGCTTCTATTCTTGAAGGTCCTTCGTTACTACAAGGAGCTCACAGACGTAGAATAAAATCCACGTTTCTTATGCTTCTATAGAAAAAAACTATATCCAAGAGGCTAAGAATTGCTCGAGGGGAAACACAGTTCGTTAGTCAATTCTATTTTGTCACGCGTCCAAGCAATCTTCAAACTTCCTAAATCTCAGACGTCTGAAAATTCATGTGGAGTATATATCTTTTCTATTCGTAATATATACAAATACGTATTCTCCATTCGCCGCAAAAGCAAGTCTCGATGGGACCTATCGTAAAAATTTCTGGCAAGAGATTCTGGCTTTGTGACTTATTCTATATGAAGATTTATATCAATACAAAAAAAGATCTATTCTTCAGTCGACCGTAAGGCACTGAAGGACCGAATCTTATCAGTCCTCGTCTCGATGCTTTCTTTTGAAGATTTTTCCTTATCCTACGAAGCCTCATGGTTCATTGAATGGTGGAAGCTTCGGTTATTTCTCAAGTATAGATAGTTCTGAGAAAAGGTATCATCATCAGCGAGTGTTTACACATTTCGTATCAACGCACGAGATATGGTTAATTATTAAATCTCAAGAGTCCAGCAAGTATCAAAGCAACGTAAGGATCGTCGTCGATATGGTATGAGATGAATATGCCGCTTTCGGTGTACGGCTACAGGTTCAATCGAATTGTGTGTATATATGTGTGTATTGAATCACACGAAAGAGAGAGAGAGAGAGGGAGAGAGAGAGAGAGAGAGTAAAGAGGGCGAGAGAAAAAATGGGTACCACGAAGTAGCATGAGAAGTCGACACCGGGAGTCGAGCAACTTTCTGGAATGTCTAGCCACAGTCAGTGAAAATCCGTGTATACGCTGTGCGGGCCACTCTTTTCCCTCACAGTACTTTTTCCAGTGAGATCTCTGGAAAAGTTACAACTTTTTCATCCTCACTGAAGAAGTATATATAAGCTGCTGACCAGGCATTGTTACTTATGGCTATGCGCGTGGAAGACTAGACTCCTGATCACGACAGCCAACGGTGAACCACTGGCGATTTACAACGAAACTTTTAGTGATATTTCACGATTCTGCGATGTCATCGCAGCCATGGTCCCGCTTCAATAACCTCACGGAGTGGCTTCTTCCCCTGCCAATTGCATGTATACAGCAACCAAGGCATCGCGACACTCTCTCGAAGTAGTACGTCCAGACGAAATGAGACAAATCGATTGTACGAGAGAAATGCAAGATACATAGATCATTGGCGAACGGATACCTATATGTGTTGGATTGTATCTCCGCCACAAAACTGCCTGTGATCCATGATTGTTGAAGCATGAGGAAAAAAATTCATAGATACAAACCTCCCGAAGGATATCCAGGGAAACTCGAACTCGAAACTCTCGCATATTTGGATTTGGTGTTTCCGGCAATCGAAGACGGTTACTTTTCACACACATCTTAAAAATCCATATAAGGTTTACGTATTCATGATAGCTGGAAGATTCGGAGACGAGCTTTTAGAAAGAATAATGAGGAGTTAAGGGAGCGTCGGTATAATTTCCAGGTGGCATTCGTTGAACTCGAATTCAATCGAGATTGGAAGCAACAATTTTCCTCCAAGACCTCATGGGAGGAAATAAAATTTTGTTCTCTTCATATATAGGGGCTAGGGACACGCCTGTATAGTCATGCTTTTCTTATATTATAGCTGAACACTTCGATGAAGCACGTACGCAGGCGTACGTATAAGCAAACACGTATCGAGGCATCGAGAACGCGAAAGTAATTGGAATACGTGCGCTGGAGTCGCATGGGAGCCCTCGTGTCCTCGGTAGAGCTTCATTGTATATATTGGATGGCCTGCATGAAACTAATCCTGTATTCCCGACACTTGCAAGTTGCTCCACTCGAACTCAATTGGTCTTACACGTTTCAGATTAAATTTCCGATCTATCTCGTCTTGCTATAGCTTAATTAACCCTTCCGGGACCGTACCCCAATGTTTTAATTTGCGAGTGATTCCATTACCTTGAAAATACAAGCTCGAGTGAATTTCCACCAATTTCCGAAATCTTAGAAGCTGCAAAAAAAGTAAACATTTTCTCCAGCATGGAAGAGAACAAGATATTCTCGCAACAACTCATAGCACGCGAATGTTACACTCAGCCATGAAGCTTTTATGTGAGATATGAAGAAATCATTCTCGAGATATAAACTCAGCTCATATAATAATTTAGTTCGGCGGTAGACATTTTCCTCTCATTTCTCATTCCCCGGAGTTTTGCAATCTTCTCTATTTTAACGTATCTAACGGTAGGAGTTCTCTTACTTACTGTCCGTGTTTATTCCTTAGGGTCTTCGGAGAAGTGCATCTTCTTACCTAAGTACCTGGAATACTGTTACGTAGTGCCATAACGAAATTTCATCTCCGAAAAGGTAGTGGCGTACGAACGTTGCCGTATCAGGTTGACGAAGTACATTGCTCAGCACAAAACATTGGAAAACACTCGAGGGAAGAAAATTAGTCTCGTAATATTGCTGGATGTAATTCACCAAACGTCAGCTTCAACAGCCTAGGTATCCGCTTACACGTCGTAGAATAGCGAAATGAGATAATCCTCAAGCTGAAACCCCTAGTTGAAAGGAATTTTATTGCCTACTTTGAACAGCAAATGCAGAACTGTCATCCTGTCACCATCCGATTTAGCCTGTTGTGACTAATCTATGAAACTAAATACTGAACCAGCTTATGACAAGTTTCACCCTGCATATTGCACGTTGCCCTGACCAACATGAGCAGCCGATTCTATGAACGTGGATAATGCGAAGACCACTGTAATACGAAATTCTGCTCATTGATAACTGGGCGCTGTGGCTCTTGACAGGCTTTTGATAATTACTCTTACTGGAGGATATTGGAGATCCAACAGTTGGTTCCCTATATGTTTGGCTCGCTGACAGATGAAACCGGTTGACATTTGCGAGCTGTACGGTGAATTATCCATGCTTTATCAATCACGTAATTCGTACTGATGGCTGAAGGGGTTGCATTCTTTACCATCGAAAAATCTTGTAGAAAAATGAAGGGGGAACGAGAAGCAATTTCAAATATCGTTTTTTTTTCAGTGACTCCTTAAAGACTAAGTATATCAAACTATAGGAACAGCAAGTTGGTCACGGAATGTAGAACAACCCCTGAAAACTACCCAATCCCCTGCCACCACGGAAGTTTGTAGTTTTATCGGAACGATATTCCTTCCGTTTGAAAATGAAACTGAAGTACTTCTTTAGAATCGGTCACCATATGTTTGGTATTGCTCGAATCTAATGCACTATCACTTGGTCGTGATTATACGTTCCTTCTATTCTCCGGGCTTTCGCACGTAGTTAAAGGCAATATGCACATCGCAATGGGGGACGATAATGACCCGAATTGAAGGACACAATCATGTGTGTGGTGTCGGACTCACTACCGGGATAATGTACCTGCTGAGGGTCGACGATTATCGTTTAATCAGATATAAAACAAGGATGGAACATCATGGACGGAAATATGAAGCTACATGAATGTTCGTTATCGTGGGACAGCGCCATATTGATCGCCGATACATACATCTTCCATGGTGTCCCGGTCGGACGCGTACGTCCCCTTTTTAGCGCTCGATCTCATCGTTCATTTCAATAGTTCTGTAAAACGGGCTAAATGGACCACGAAACGTAAGCTTTAGCGATCGAAAATCGACGCACATAAACGCTCGACGGAATTCGAATTGTCCTCTCATCGCAAAGGCGTAGCCTTTAGATACCAACCGATTCAACAGTTCATTCCCTAATATATTTCCCATGGGAAAATTCGTGTGAGCATACACAGAAATACGTACTATTTACATGTGCACGAAAACGATCTGCGCGTGGGTAGAGCGATGACGCACATCATGACAATGAAATTGCGTGGCCACTATGAAACCTCTCTTATCACGGATCACAGAGTCTAACGAGCATAACACCGATATTGAATTGTCAAGCTTCCCCGAACTTTCGTCGTGCCACCCGGGCGGATTATTTTTTCTATGCGTCTGCGCATGACCCTTAAATGCTTTCGAGATAGAAAACCGAATGGTAGCCTCACTTTTTCCGATTATCTATATAAACTACGCAGAGCTTTAAGCCATACTTTAAGCCAGATTTTTTCTATCCAGAATGCATGTTATCGCAGCGTTTTCACGAGGGCCTTTCATTCGATATCCTATCATTGGAAAAAAATCGACGAAGCATGAATCGAAATTCGTTTGACATGCGTGAAATTGGAAGGGTGAGCATCGGTGTACGATTGTAAACTGGGCCTTCACAGAAGATAACCCGTTAGCATATAGCATGGGAGTAAGAAGCTTTGGCCATATTGAAGGGAAGGCAAAATTGCCAACGAAGTTTCGTAGCTGTAAGCACGCTCGGCTTGTTCCACAATTTCGACGGTTAGTGGTTGGGCCAAATTCCGAAACGTAAATTTTCATCGTCTTTGACACGGTCTGTGGCTACCGCGTTGAACCAGCAGCCATTATTATGGTTTTGTCGAACTTGCGAGTGTCATTTAATTCCAACTGTAGACTACTTGGACTTGAAAAAGGGAAGAGAATGGAAGTTTAATCAAACAGAAGAAAAAAGCAAACCATACTGGCACGACTGGTAATGATTTCCGATAGCTGGACACTTGGACCTGGCTGGCTAGCGAATATAGTCCCAGATACACCTACAATCATAGCGAGATAATAAAGACCAAATACGGGCAGACAGAACGTCTATAAAATCCTCAGCTCCTGTGACTCCATCCGCTGATCTCGACAATAGATGTTGCATTTGCTTCTAACCCCGTAACGTCAAGTTCAAAGAGCCACTGCTGTCTTCGAGAGTACATCCGAGAGAAAGAGCTTTCGGCGCCAAAGAACGAAAGGAGCAAAGTTCGCACAGTATAATGCAGGTCATTGATCTCGGACGCTTGGGGTTATGGTTTGCCAGTTGGCGGATCTTGTTAGACCTGCCATGAGGAATCAGCGTTTCACTCTTCGTTCTCCATTCTTCTCAGTATTCCTCTTATCCTCTCGCACCTTCAACATCATTTTTTTTAGTATGGATCGTAAATGAAAAACGCGGGTATACATGAGAGTAATAAATTTTTTTTACAGGCTCTTCTCCTCGAGAACAATGAAATTGTGACGACGGGAGAAGGAGCGTTGTCATCCACAGAAAATAATCTGTTCTCCATTGCAGAATGAAAAATAAAAAGTAAAAAGATGTTGAGAGTAATTTGCAGTGAACGTGCGATATAAACAACATTTTGGCGCTTTAGATAAAAAACGATTTAATCATTTCCAAGTGTTGAACCGATCAGGTCCCCATGGCCAAAGCTTTACTTTTTTGAACGAAAAGAGCTGAAATATCTACAGGTATCAAGAAAAATACCGGAAATAATTGACTGGAGTAAAAATGTGCAAAAAGGTTTTGAGTGTTTGGTCCTGCTTGAGTAACGGTTCACACACTCGTAACATTATTAATCATCGTTGCTCCTATCGAATGGAAATAAAGAATTAAACTTTGATTGCCGTCAATTCAATTCACCACCAAAATCGGAAGTTGCACGTAGGAAATCTATTGTAGTGTATAACGCGACCGTCGCGCTATCAGTATGTACCCGGGCATAGATATTTAAATCTGTCGCGCGGAATCCCTCGATCTGCTAATTAAATTAGCGGATTAAGGGAACAAAACAAACGAATCGAAATGGACAAAATCCCGTTTAATTCAGTGGATATGGGTGTCCTGAATCTCTACGTTGGTTTACTAAAAACTACGTGGGATAGGAAAAAAGATTCGAATTCATGGAGCGCGAGGTGGAAATTCAATTCTTTTTCATTTGAATTTTGGGAAGCGACTATACAAAATTTATCACGTGGCGAACGTAGGATTTTTCCAATAATGCGTCATTTGTGGATGCAATAAACTTATGTTCCATTTATACATAAGCCCCCTTGAATAATTTCGAATGAAGTAATCAACAGTGGTATATCTGATGCTTGAGTTTGGGTTTATGAACCCAAACAAACCCAAACAATAGTTGTATCGATTCCATAAAATCGTAAAGACGTTACTTCGCATTGAGTGAATATGGCGCGAGCATGTGCCTGCGTGTTACATCAACATATATACTGCCGCCATAATATCCGGTTGACAATACATCGCGACAAGACCACGTATGTGGCATGCAGACTTGATGGAGATTGAGTCGTACGTCGTAATATTCTAGATGCAGAGAATTCTAGTACAAGGCATGGAGGCATGGGAGGAACAAGCACGGGTAAACAAATAATGACGGAATACCCGGTTGATCAAACGATGAATTCAACTTCTGTAGATAAGATCGCTTCGATGTGCTTACGCCCCGGGGTATTTCATTCGAAAAGTGTAATTGCAAGGATATTGTAGGAAACTTCCCAATATAGTCAGTCCATGAGTTATAATTAGAGAGCACAACCGATATCACGTTACAGGCTGACGAGACAAAACTGAAAAGGAATAAGCGCGATCTTTCGAGGGAAAATTGTCCGAAGCACAAAGAATAATGTAACTTGAAAATCAAAGATCATTGTAAACAATAATCGTGAAAGCATTGACGTCTCTTGGATTCCATTTCGGTAATGAGCTGGTTCGATTGAATTAATTTCTTTAACAACAGAGTGTGAATGATTGAATTATTGGAATCTCCATCGAAGCTAAAGCTCAAACAATTCCCTTCAAACATCGATGATATGCGGTTATGCAATATGAAAATCGCAACTTTGTAATAAAATAATTTAATCATTGATTTGTTCGTTATTAATTGACGGAGAATGTCAATCAAGTGAAACTTTTTTGAAATACACATAGATATGCATCGAACGACGTGCTGCGGTGGCCTGCGCGACCATTTTATATGTTCCAGTGAAGGCAATTGCATGTGTTATAGAAACATACTGTGTGACAGTTTAATGGAGAACTACATGGGTGAAACGATTTTATGTTTTGTCCTATCGTTTCAGAGCGGAGACGATAACATGCCATTCAGAGCTTATAGCCAAACATTATATAATCGTAGGGCTCGGGATTCTGGAAGAGACGTAGTTACAGTTACTGGAACATGCTCGTTACGTCGAAGGACTCGTCTGACCGTACACTGACCGATGCTACTGTTCGAATATTCGACGCGACACAACGCGTTTGAATCTCGACATTTAATTGAAGAAAAAACAAATTCTGCTCCTGCATTGGTCAAGATCGATCGTTAAGAGTCTTTCGGGTTTCATATTTTTTTGTGAATGTTGCTACAAAAATACGAGTTGCAATTTGTTTTTGAACGTAAGGGTTCTGACTGAAAGGGACGTTTGAAAATGTTGGTCCTACCCAAAGCCTATGAGCCATGTAATATTGGTAAAAAAAAAGTACACTGGTAATAGATCAATCTGCGAGTAACGAAGTTGAGAGAATTCAAACACAAATATAGAGAGAGCTGCAATATTGCACTCTATCGTGGTACAGCCAATTGAGATCTGTACATAGAAATTGTCCGATAATCTCGACGGTTCTGAGCATTTAGCAGAGCGATCATTGGGTACGTCATTTTCAATGTTCGTTCTGAATGAGGAAGTTTGTCAGGAAGTGTTGATCGTTTTGGCTCGGTCATAGCGGTTTATATGACCTCGAGACTGCGACAAGAGCCGTCTAAAGGACTTTACGATACTGGGTATTCCTTCAAGTGAAAATGCGATGTAAACAGCCCGCGGACGTAGATACGCAGCCGTTTCAATTTCATCGCCGCTGCGATTTCTTTCTACAATTATTGCGAGAGATGAAATAGTTAAAAACGATGAAGCGATTACCTGCTTCATTGAAAATTCAACGTCAGCTCTCCAATTGAAGATATCAAGACGAATTTCCCTGTGTAATTATAATCCCGTAATTACCATTAGAAGTTGGTCGGGTGGAAGGTCGGAGAGAAAGAGGGCGGTAGGTAAGGAAACCTTGCCAGGCTCGGGAATTATGAAGATCCATAAAATAATAGAGCTTCTCAATGGGAGAAGCGAACAGTTGCGGTTAAGAGCTTTCTTAGTGATTCAATACGAATCTCAAAGATCCTCGTTAGTCCTCTCTGAACTTTTGCTATGTTACAAGATGAACAGGGAGAATAATTATAACGTCAATGATGTTCGAAGTATTGAAAGGATAACGGCGATAATCGCCAGCAGTGTTCCTCATATGATTAATGAATTAATTAACAGAATACCGTAATGACATTCATCCACGTCAATCCATTGAAGTGACGATCCACAAGTGATGATTACATTACATCATTCATCCAGTTCTGTTGGTGAAAGTCTAAAAATGTACGGATGTGTAAATTACATTTGGTCCAATGCATAATTAACTTTTCGTCTTAGCCGGTCAAAAGTACGCACTTTCGGTCCCGATTTCGAGGCCGAAAGTTCAGCATGCCTACATTGGTCATGTCGTATCGCATCAATCTTCTTTGGATAGAAATAATATTTGAGAGATACTTGACTTGTAGAATTCCTCGAATTCGACAGAACGGTAGGCGAAGCTGAACAAATATTAACGATTCTCTATGTCAAAGCCATTTCGATGTGCTTTCATCATCGCTGAACCAAAGGGACGAGAGAAACAAACAACGTCAAAGGAAACACAGTACACAATATAACGCACCGCCGGAATGACCAACTTTTCTCAGCGATGAGTCTTTCTCTAATGAATGAACTAGCTAGATAAAATCAGAAAATTCGATCAGTAATTAATGCCGTTTATTGATGGGACGGGCCGGCCTCTATTAATGAAAAATATTTAAAATATCTGAAAAACTTTGATATTAAATTTTGAATTGTGAAAATTCAATCGTTCAACAAATACGTTCGTAATGCACAATATTACCGGAAACTTCAATTGCCAAAAAGAGAAACTCTCTTCTTCGTGTGCTTGTTTGAATTTCCCATACGATCAATCACACATATATACACATAATCTTCGAACAGAGTGGACCACTCGATGTGCTCGCTGATAAAAAGAGATATGTTCTTTTTCCCCTGCCGTGCGTTCCAGTTTTGGTATTTCGCCGAGTTCCTTTATTTTCCGGATCTATTTTCTACCAATTTTTTTCTACCTCCTCGTTCTTTTTGGCGAATATGCGCACCGTATTCGGCTTTGATGAATCGCTGTTAAGTGTGAGAGTTCATCGCTGCGGACCTACTACCATCAGGTGGACTATACTGGTCGATTCTTGAGCGAAATAGACCAGCAAGCCCCTGCTCGTTGTGCGTCTACCTTGGGGCAATATCCCATGCGTCGAATCTGCGTCAATTCCTAATCTGTAGCGCATTCACCATGGTACGCGTATTTGCACGTACCATACGCCCCGGGAAACTGCGGAAAACCTGGGCCACTACAGTCGGGCCCGTGCTCGCCTCGCGGCGTCGGAGCTACGACACATCTTGATAGGAAAACATAAACACGAACTACAGCTATATACACGTGACACACACAAGTATATGTACTTGTGTATGCCTCGTATATACATCTGGAGCCAGTCGACCCCGTATTCATTTGTCCTGACAAGTTTACGACACCGGGAATGGAATCCCGGACCTCCTGAGACTCTGGTTAAGAGGTAGGCACGCTAGCCACTACACCAAAGCCCCGGTTGATTTATTATATAACATAATAAATTATATATCATATTTATGTATAATTATATATAAATAATTTCTCGTCTTCAACATAACTCGAAATAACCAAATTTATTTGGTTCCGTCAAATGCAGACAATGAACTGAGCATTTTTAGGTTTATACATTTTTATGCCCGATTTCATGGAACTTATATAAAGAATAAGATCTCCAGAGTATTAAGTACTTCGTAGGGTAGTAGCTAGCGTCCCGGGTTAGTAATGTAGGTAGGAATCAGTAAAAATGAAGGTAGGTAGTTCAAATCCCCCTCTGGCAGAAAATATCAAACTTGGATGAATCTGTGTTTTTTTTTCAATTTTCCCAACATTCCACCTTATTATTGTTATAAATAATCAAATGTTATCAAAAAATGTGCATTATTGAATAGGAATAGCTATAAAAAAAATAATTAATAAAATGGTTCGCGTGAGGCATACCTATGGCCCCGATTTGGTGGCCTTGAGGGCCCCAGTCAACAAAGCGTTCATGTACTGGCCAGATCGGGCTTGCAGACTTGGGCCCTAACTATGTTAGAAAAATCTTATCGGGGTCAAAACACAGCCCTAAATAATTTGACGCATGGGATTATATTGCTTCCATATATTGATTCCTCGGGCTACCGCATCGATGAGGTTTCTCACCGCACAATCGGTAACAATGAGTAAATAAATAGAGGATCGAACGCACCGTTTTTTTTTTTTTTTTCTTTGGAATTCTTTGTTACCAAAAATTTTTGTAGTCACGATAATTACGAGTCACACGTTACGAACAGCCGCTGTGACTGGTGAGTTACATCAGCGTACATGATGAGAAATTTCGAATGTTCGCTCGTAAAAAAATCGTTCGATAACCCTTGCCCCGTCAACAACGGATTTGTACAGTAATGGGAAATTGCAGTGATTATTGGAATTTCTAGAACTCACAGTGGACGATAGGAAAAGAAATTGCTTGTGAGCACGTCATCCGGAAGCTCTTTAATTGAAGAGGAACTCTCGTGTTCTCAATTTTTCCTATAACTGGGCATTATGCAATAAGAGCGAATAATGACAAAGATCATTCATGCGGAAATGACGCGGAAGAAGAGGAGGAACAAGTATTCTATGAACTCGTCACTATGTTCAAGGAAACATTTGGAAGTACTGACCATCCCGAGGTGGTGATTAATATGCGATCCGATCAAGCGAACTTCGATGAGTGACACAACGCCCAGATCCTGGTTTTACTTTCAATGAAGAACGACTGTATAGTTCAGTTCGTACTCATCGAGAGATTTTTCTAAGCATGCGGCGCATAGAACCCTTTGAAGCTTTGGAGCACTTAAATATTCCAAAACTTTGTACCACATATGCAAACGTAAAATACACATACATTAAAATTGAGCACAGTGATTGCACAGCAGCTGTTGTAACGTGCTTGTTCCTGACTCAGGGATGCAAAACTTTTTATTTTTACGGTCAAGCCATTCATCGGAAGTTCCGTGCGTCGAGGATTATTCAAAACGCACCGTATTCGCCCAATGTTTATCGACATGTAAAATATTTGGAAAAGCCTTTTCGTTTTTTAATCGTTATTATTTTTAATATTTGTTCTGTACTGAACGCATGACTATCGATGAATTTTTCAAATAAATATCTGTACATCAGCCGTCACGCTCGATAAAGCTCAGCTAGAGAATTTGCCATGGGAAAACATTTATATAAAAAACGTTTTCGGGAAAATTAGCAAAAGCTTGAGCTCTCTCGTTCCGAAATAAAAATGTAAAAATGTTTTGCATGCATGGTTCAGGTTCGGCGGAAATTATTCGACGTCAAAACAAACACGGGCGTCATGCTATCGAGCGAATGATCACGATTGCTAACGGGCGTGAAAAAAGAACCAGCAGAGTTTAATACATAGATCCATATGTTTGTTGGAAATTCCCACGCCAGCTTCTGCGCATGGTGTGCTTTTTAACTTCAAATTATTTCCTATTGAATTTAAAACACTCCGAAATTTAGAGGAAAATTAATAAAGCATAATATTAAGCATTGATATAGTGCGAAACGCCCGGCACCATTTTATTTCCTCAAAGCGATTATGGAAGTCACGAAATTCATTCCTTCATAGTCATAATTCCATATAAAACCGTTCCATTTCTCCATTTCGAGAAGTGGGAACAACGTACGAAATTCGATGTCACAACAATAACATGGTTTCATTTAATTGCGAACAAATCGATAGTTGATTTAATCGAACGGCATACGTTCAATCTGTTATGAATATTCCGCAACTTAATACCAAAAAGACTGTTCACTGATCCACTGTTGAATCCCGTCACGTCGAAGCAAACTATTTCCCTTTTCTCTCCAAGTGCTCCTCCCGAACAAACCAGCCAAGGGAATATATTAAAATGTAAATTCTCAATCCAGACCGGTTCATTATGTATTCAAATTTCGAGGATAGATTTCCGTGGACATCGTCATGGAGATATCTCTGTATATACCCCCACACTTATATAAAATCGTGTCTTTCACCCAAGTTGCCAATGTATAAATGGTATCGCCAGTCGTTAACTTTTAATGCTCGTTAAACGGTATCACTGCAACACGGAGATACTTCAAATTTAACTATGGGAAAATCAGAGCTGTATTACTCTTTCATACATGGGTATTGTAGTTCACCTGAGCCGTGGTCTCATTAACGTAGGATGGCAGATATAACGTCTGACGAGATAGGATAATATGGAAAAGTGTTATGTGTACACTACAAGACGAATGTATGCCATATATTGCAAATTCGAAAAAGTCGACGAGAACACAAGCTCTGACGATAAGGGGCTTTACGTTTCCATTTCTAAAACACAGTCGCCAACATAAAGCCTGTACGATGGATGCGTTGGTGTGATTGTTGTGAATAATTCAATTGTTTCAATTTAGGTGAAAAAAAGTCAGAGATTATTACTGTGAATATCTCAACTTTTAGACTGTATGATGGAAGGATCACCGGCCGTCGAAAAAATGGTGGCCGCGCCTTTAGGCCTCTATAATTTTAATTTTTTCCGCGGTGAGCCGAACAACGAAGTCAAAAAGGACCAAACGTTATATGCTTCAGCACATAAAATGTTTCTCGTAAGCGATACTCAGAGTTTTTTAAACACCAATCATTTCGTAAAGAAACTAATGTATGGTGCAGACACATTCGCTGAACCGTTTACTATGGAAATTCGATAAAAAGGAAACAAGAATAAACGGGGCTAAGAATTTTGTTGCGAGGAAAATAGGGGGCGTTTTTAACTCCGAGGTCGGGATCGCGAATAATGATTTGTCAGACTTTCTTTCCGATTCGACTGGATGAAACGTAAAGATAATTCTTGTAATGAATGTCATCCCATCAACGAAACGACCCTCCCTCCTACAATATTTTTTGTTTTTCACGTTTACCTCGTTGGTTCATAGACAGAGTCACTGCAAGGCATGGATAGAAAGAGTCACGTACTATGTGTTACTTCCCTAACGAAATTTACTGGCATCCACGATATATACCGATTTGCTCTCCGCTGGACCGATGAAAGGTTTATAACAGAAATTACATTAGAGGTACTTTCGACGTTCTCGGAACGTACATAGACTAGAAAGCTGATCTACTTGGAGAGAGGAGATTCCCCAACAAACATTGTTTTGTCCGTCTCTTGCTGCTGCTGCGCTCCCAAACCGTTTTCCACTCAAATGTTTGTGAAATGAAAAATGAAATGAACCTCTCATTGGGAATAATATCCCGATTCAATCGAACGGTCCATTGATTCATTTCAATTGTTTTGCTCTCACAATTCCGATTTTTTTGTTCATCACGAACGATATTGGTTTCAATTGCGGGTGAATTTGGGGAAGATTCATGTCAAGGAAACGACGATATGGTTTCGAAGTTTCAATGACTCTGATGATATCTTTTCGTTAATTTCATTGATCCGATTGTTCGGGCTTTGTTCAAAGCCGAAAAAAGCGAAGAATTCAAATCTATATAGTATAGAACATGGAATATACAATTCGCTATTCATGAACAACATGTAAAGACTGTGAAAGATTTATAGTCCATCTCTATCGATTCTGTTTGTAAGGATAACTCCCATTTACAATTGGTATTGCATTCAAAATATCGTTTATATTTAACAGATTAGAGCCATGAGTTTTCAATAAGTAAAAATATTCTAAAAGTGTAAATACAATGAAGCCTCGAAAAGAATGAGAAAAACAGAAGAAAACGTTTCATCTTTTCACATTGCCTTTCGTACTTTCTTTTTTCTGAACAAAAGTTACCGAGCTGGATCTCGAGGAAACAAAGTAGCATGAAAATTCGAGTATATACTCGAAGCTTCAGGAAGCACATAGTCTCGTGGTTCTCATCCTTACTAGTGTTTTTTTCGATGCTAGGGCTTATTAATCTTCTCCATCTATCTCTCGACTGCTGCGCACAACGGAAGCGTTACATACGTTCCATTATGCCATCGCGAATTCAATTCATTATGTTACGGTTCGTTGGTAGATATTACTTTTTTCTTTCTCCAAGTAAGATGGAAGATTTCTCGTACAAAACATGGGTTGTGGTATAACAAAAGTTGAGCTAGAGTATAAGGGTAAAAGGAATTATCCAGAGAAAACGAAGTAAAGTTACAAAAGGTTGTATGAACTTACGAAGACAAGCAGCCGCCGGGAGCAGGAGAATGATAATTCGTCGATGAACTGCAAGGCTTTATCTAGCGTGAAATATCCTTCGTAGGGTTTCGTGTTACACTGTATAGATGTCCTATTTAAGGTATAGATAAAATTTTAGAGAGTCCAAGTATAGGTATAGCATAGAGAATATAGAACGGCTGTGAACGCGCGATAAACTGTACGATGTTAATAAAGAAGAATGAAAAGAACACAGAGTTGGACTATTCCCGACATACCTCGCACCCTCTACAGGACTGAGCAAAGGTAGTTAAAAAGTTACCAACTTTTTCTCACAGCTATACACATAAAATATATATAAAGCGCGGACTCGGTGAGTTCTGAACGTTTCACACAGCGAGAAGGATTCACTATCCACCGTACGACGTAAGAATTTAATCGTTTTCTCGGTGCTCTCTTCCGCTCTTTTGCTACTTAGACCGATTTATGCTCGGATAAATCAGCCACGAACATAAATATCGCCCCGAGTCTGAGTGTCTACGAGCTTCCCACTATTATACACATATATCGATCGACAGAGTAATTTACTTCCTATGGCTATAGTTTAATGATCTTGGGATTCTCGTTGGGGAATTATCCGTTGCCAAGTAGCGAAGATTCTGCAGCAGTAACCGGAAATTAATCAGATGATGAGAATCTTGCAGTGAAGGAGACCAATGTTTACACGTTCATAGATAAAACTTTTCCGAGTTTGCATACGCCTATCCGAATGGTAGTCTTCGTCACAATGAATTCCCATTCAGCCAGATGCATATGGAAGCAAACCTATTTTTTGCATAATCATCATGGATACTGCAAAAGGCCCGATCCGGAGCGGCTTCTCCGGGGTGTTTATTGATCCTTCGTACTGTGCCGACATGAACGAGAGACAGGGCACAGCCAAGCGAGATTTTTCTTTCATTACTGGGATCTGCAAAGCAACGTGAAGATCCTCGCGAGAGATTGAAAAACCTAGAAACGTGTCAGCGAAGTCAGATTGCCATTATCCATCAAGTCTTCTTCGTCCCGGTCTACACACTACGCAATTCTTGCGTCCCGCACACTCCGGGCGTACAGACACACATGCCTACAGAGAGTTTCACGCCCTCGAAATGAGAGGGAATGACAGAAAGCAAGTATCTTATTCCAGAAATAATGGAAGCCATGAGGAGCCATGAGGAGCCATGAATCGCAATTACGCAACTACGTGACAACTCAGGAATCAGGCGTATATACGACAAATAAAGTTTAACCTCATTCCCGATTGCCTCCTTCCCTATCGCGACCTTTGGCTTCTCGAGTTTTCCCTCCAAAATCTTTTCTCAATCATTTTTTTTCCTTTTGCATCTGGTAACTCTTTCATCGCAGATGCACCGAATATGATATCGGTTTCTCGTTCCAAATAGCATCGCTACGTAGTAGACGAGCTGTTTCATTTTTATAGCAATTTTAGCAGCGTAGAAATATTGTCCCTTCAATATGATTAAAATAGAGATAGATCGAAGGTCAACTCGATTCAAGTTCCACTTTTTCCATCGCGTCGCACTCCCAGGATCATTTCACCGCAGTTACCACTGCTTCAAAAAAAATGAAAGATTGTCTTTCTTACTATTCTCTGTTTAATGATGAAGAAGCGAGTATTCCACAGTTCAACGTTCATTGACGCAGACAGGAATGTAATCGCTTTCGCAACGATAACTAAACGAAACGAAATGTGAGACAAAAATATTGATTCCGTTAACTATGAGTGCTTTTCACCAAATGTTCAAACAGAGTCGGACCAAAGCGAGAGAGGAGGCATATATTCGCGAATAGGTTTAAATAGGACGTTTCTGGCAAACGAAAGTTCGATCTGATGAGCCTACTTCTATGAGCCGTATTGCGTCCATAGAAATATTTCCAACATCCACGAAAACCAACGTTTTCGAGGAGCGAAGAATATATAGCAGCAGCATTTTTTTTATGTGAAAGGGTCAAATTAACGGATTTAGATATGAAACTCATCGAAATTGACGTTCGTTGTACTCGGCCATCCTGGTCAATTGAATTCCTATTCAGTTTAACCGCCATTGTTTATTTCTCCAACGAACCATTTTTTCCAGTTACAATACCATTTATAACGGAGAGTTGGAGCAATTAGTAACAGCAGAATGGATGCAGTGATGAACCTTTCATGTTGGTGGTGCTTGAATATAAAAAATTCGATAACCGATGAAACAGCAATTTTAAAAGCGAATCGCACACCATACTGGTTCTGTTATTAACGAGACTGTGCATTGCCCTACCCTATTTTTCATAAATTATTTATAACTGCACTTTTACTCATATTTCATGAAACATAAGCCTGCACCATTTCCTATACATATGTTAGACTAGAAAAGTGAAACTTGCCGCGTCTTCAGAAAAATGTTTTCACAAAAGTTAAGCTCGACGAATCAAGGATTGGTTATTCCAGGATTAATCGAAAATCGCACGAGCATCTGAAAATGACGAGATGCGAGGCGAAGTGACTGTACTGCTACGTTCGGTTTTAATGTCAATGTGAAGGATACGACCGAATAAAAGCTTCGATCAATATCTTACTTGATGGAGAATCTCCATGTCTCTCACATTTTTTGAACATTTCAAAAGTTGTGCATGTAAATCTCTACTGCGAGATATTGTTCATCCGGCGAAAGATACCGGATTTATTTTGTTAAACCTTTGATTGCAGAATATAAAATAGAATGCAGACGGCATTATCTGCCAATGAAGTATTTTTTACGGAATAACAGAAATATATAATAATCGATTAATACAGACGAATGAAAAAAACAATATGAAATGATGGAAAAAGCAAAGGGAATGAGTAATGGCTCGTTTCGATTTCGTCATTGTTCAAATTTTGCCATTCTTTATATTTATTGAGTATTCTTTCCAGAATACTTTCAGAGGAAACTTGAAATCAGATCGCAGATAAGATCAAAGCCACGCGTACTGTAATATATAGCTTTTTATTAACTTAAAAAAAAAATGCAATTTCGCACTGTGGGTAGAAACAACTCTATGATTTTCTTTTTCTCTGGTGTAGATTTATTCATAAGCCACTTATCTAGTCGGTCGAGGTATCCCGCTTTAGCTCCTGCCCTGCGACTGGGATCCGGAGTCGTAGTAAAAGATCCAATTATTTTCTCTATTTTTACGGGATTATTGTGGACTGGCCGGTCTTCGTCAATTGAAGCGTAGAGAGATGTGGTGATCACCCTTCCCGTAGACGTCCCAAAGCAAAGAGACCGTCTTCTGGTTTTGATGTTAGCTTCGGACCCCCATTTCCCGAAAAGGGAGAGGGGATTTCTCAAAAATGGGATTTTCATCATAGGTGAGGGGAAAGGATGCGTGGTGATCGATTTAATTATCGAGATCACACGCTGATTCTGAAGGTATCGCATCTTACAGTTGCGATTGACCTGTCCGCCGACATTGAAATGTGTAAGTAGATAAGAAACTAAATAATTATAGGAAGAAATCGTGTTTCAGGCTATTTGCCAATGCGAATGGTTTGTAAGAGCGATACGTTCGTGTCTTTCTCAATCTGTAGTCTCATCGATAGACCTCGTAGGCCTCTTTTCGCCAAACTGTTCCGGGGCTTTGGCTTGGCTCAGAGTGTTTCCTTTCCTGGCTCCACCCTGATTGATCGCCTTGAGACACGCGACAATGGGTTGACTGGTAGAACTACGCACCCTAAGGTGCGGTGTCGACGACGAAATTGTAGTTTCATCAACTCCCACGCAAGCTTTTGGTAAGCTAGCCAAACAATCAACACAAAGATCCTATTCCGTAATTGAAAAAAAGGCTAATGTCTGATTTAATTCGTTGCTCGATTTTTTAGCGTAATCCGTACGAATAATAAACGAAAATACTCTCAATGCTTACGTTTCGGAGTTGACGTATAGACAGAAGTCTTTTAACGAAATTTATTTCAACGAACTCATGTTAAACAATCTGAATTATAAACTCAATTATTATTTACTGTTTACCTTTCCAGCCTGTGGGGAATGCACGAATTATATCACAATGGAACACATTGAACAAGATATACAGACCAGCTACCAGTGTATTGATTGTACGATGTAGATAAATATTGTACATGGGTGTAGTTTATAGTAAAGATTCCTATTATGAGTTCTCTAGGGGAGAGAGTATATATGGGCTAGCATAACCTTTCATGAACCCTGAAACTAGCGAAGCATAATAGCAGCCGACACTGAAACCAGGGAACCACAGAATGTGGAGCAAAATTGATCATACATATCGAACTGTGGTTACCGGAGTACCGGCGTTAATTAAATTTTTGTGTCGTTATATCTGCAGAGATCTATTTCTAGTGCCTTAGGTCCTTAGAATTCTATGTGTTAACCCATAATCACACAGTATGAAAATGTTTTCAGCTGAGCCGCTTCAGTAAAAGATAATCCAACTACCTGCGAGATGGTTGCTTGTTCCATTGGTTTTCATGAAAAGCTTTCAACTGATTCCGCTTGACAAATGATCATCAAATTCTATAGCATTTTATACGTCAGTCTTTTCAACATTTTTTGAGATCGTGCACCTATGTTAACATTTTTTTTTTCTAACACGAACCATTTGTTTGTACTCTCGATTCAGAGTAATCGCAATAATTCATTTATATTGAAATGTACGTCATTTTTTCGAGCGTAATCCAGAATTAATGTGGAGACCATAATTCTGATGATGAGAAACGAGCTATGCCTCTTATGTCCCGTAATATGAGGTTCGAGGTGCGTTATTTCAAAGATTGAACTACCCACGATGGTCAAAGAGATTACTGTAGTCCAGGAAGCCACGTTCAATCCTATGGAGCCGTTGTGAGTACATTGTACATTATTGTACTTCGCAACAATAGATTTCTGGGAACGTATAAACATTGTTCCACTCTGTGAAAGCTACAGGTGGAACAAATAGTACCGCGGGATGATGAAAATTCCATTAGCCGCAACTAAAGCCGATTCAAAGCTTCTCGGTATTCGATGCACAGAATTTTCAATTTTTCTTGTGTATACTCGAAAGCCGACAGTCGCGAGGAGAGATGAACGTAGATTTTTACTCCAAAAATGCCAAGTAGGGGAAAAAGTGATGAGCTGTGCAAAAAAAGGTAGTCAGGAAAGCATCTTTATTCATTTGGCTTACTCGCTTGTTAAAATTAAATTATCTGAATTGCTGTCAATCTCCGGAAGGATAAAATTTAATGCAAAAGTAAATGTGGGGTATGCATTAAGTTACTACGCGGTTAATGTTTTTACCAATTCGGGTCGTGAATCCTAATCTCACAAATCTGAGCACAGAATTAGTATACCGGGATTATTATTTTGAATGTTGAAAAATGTGAATTACGTAAAATGCTCAAAAAAATGAGCGAATGATAGATGAAATTCAGAAAATGTACATATGAACGAGAATAATTGAATTCCCTGCTTCGATAAGTGCGCTAATTGGCATTACGTAGAAATGTTAAGAACATTTCATTGTCCGAAAAATACGTGTTTGGCAGGCTAAGAAAATGACGACTAGCGAGAAATGAATATGCGGGAAACGATGTAGGATCGGAAAGATGAATTAAGTCGAAAATACGTTCAGTCCCGTTAGGTATCAGAAGTGTCTGCCGGCGTGTTATCTTCTCACACCACGTCCTTGCAACGTGGCTTCGAAGAAAATTTGCCGAAGGGCTCGGAAACGACTCAGCCGAGACGAAGAGGCGACGCGGAAAGAGGAACCTATAGTGACGACGTTCGATAAACTAATTTCCAAACTAATCTAAAAGACACAGAACTCCACTCGTTCGTAGAACAGAGATGGGAAAGGAGGAAATTTACTTTGCTGTCTGTTCTTACGAAGCATATATCTGCTCGCCATTTCATTTATTTCCGACTCCCTTTTCGCGCGTTTACGCTCTGACTATGCGCGTCACCATTTTCCGTACAAGATTCATCGCGCCAGTACGCTCGTTAATTGATTCCAATGAAGATAATGGATTTGGATGAATTGAAATTGATGCCCTCAATTTTCAATCTCGCGATAACATCGATTCGTCGCCGATCGTTTCTTCTTGTTATTCTAGTTGGTAAACGAACGATCCATTTTTCTGTTTTTACTGGGTGACCGCTGAGCCCACCTCTTCTCGAGATCTCTGCAGCGTGCATAATTTGACGCTGCTGGGTTGGACCAAGTTTGTATTTACCCATCTGCTACTGATGTACCGGAAGCGAGAACTGATCGATCGACTGTCATGATTATTGATCACACTCCCGGACAGGCTATAAACCAGAGGGTGTTGGCACAGCCGGTGCTTATGGGTTTCTCTTCCAGAGCATTCAAATCAAGAGCAAATAATCATTGAAGGATTTTCATTGTAAAACACGTTACAATATTTGAGGCAAAACGCAACGTCTTTTTCGTTACTTCGCAAACATATATTTTTGGGCATTCGGGCTCAGAAATCTGCGAACGGTTTGTAGAATTTCTATTTGTAGAAAAATTAGTTCGTGCATGATAAAAATTTGTCATTGGGAATGTTGTGGAAAATACCGCGTTGCTAATGATACAATACCATGATGTCGTTTGTTGAATTTGCTGGTCGTCACGTGTTTATTTCTTTTCCTCATCGTTTCAGTTTCATCTCGTCTGACTCTCTTGTATACCCTGGATAAACCGTACAGCATCCTTGACCAACTTTACGATTGCACAAGAGATATACATATGCATTGGCCCTCTCACATATTAGTATGCAAACGATGTGTAGAGAAAGTAACGACTGGGGCGCGCGACCCCTGCTATCGTTGCTCGTCATTGGAGCCCGCTCTCCGCGTGTGAGTACGAATGACGTGTATGTTGTTAGTTTGAGATGAGACTCAGACGATAAGAGATTTTATCCGGATGTGGCTCGACGCTTGGTGAAACTCTCGAGATTTTCCAAAGTTTCTTCACACTCGTCGTATTTCTCCATCTGCTACCCCTTCACCCCATCGGTGTCGCAGTTCTTGGGTCATCATCGTAGCAGTGGTAACGAACGTCATGCCACCTTTGTAATTAGCGAATGCAGTATTTTTTCCTACATTTCACCTGCTTCTATTTCATCCGGACCAACATTTTTCCTCCAGTCTTTCTTTCTCATTGTGTACTGACGTACGTTGCATTTTTCTCCTCTGCTTAGCTGCAGAACATTCTCGCGCTGAGGAGCAACAAGATTCGCTTTTTTTTTGTCTCGCTATGTCCTTCATGACCTTTGAACTCTGCGATGCTTATTCCACAACTCAAGACCAGAAGACGCAACGAAGATTCACAAGCACGACTATAATTTCCAACTTCTGCCCATTGCATATGTGTAAATTTTTTGGAATTGTTCAACAAAGTCCCTTCCTGAGGCTTATAAAACTTTATAAAATACGCTACGCTTCCTTTTTAATACTTGGCGCGAGCCGCTGCGTGTCCCTTGATTCCACTTAATACAGAATCTGGTACTTCCGAAAATGAATCAAGAATATCCACAATAATTATTTGGAAATCCTACGAGCAGATGCCACACGCATAAATGAATAGATTAATTTATACCTTCCATCAAAAAATGCATTCAGTATTCAACTACTGTAGACATCGAAATTACACATCAACGACAATAAGTAAAGAAAAATCTATGGCCCAAAGGCTCGACGAACTAAAGCTCTGACACAAGACAGAATTATCCGCTAAATGTGACTTGATACAGCAATTCAAGAATCCCATTAGCGTGAATCAAATATTGAAAAACGGAGACAACGTTATGTTGTTGTTACATACACTTCGACATTAATTGCGAGCCCGTAGACACTTCGACGCTTGATACATACAACATATATATATATACATAGATATATATATATCGATGTAGTGCCCTGAATGTATATGCCGTCAAGCGCATGCGTCTGTTACATACAACTATATTCAGACAAATATACCGTAACATGGCCGGATATTGCGTGCTCAGTAACGAGGGAATAAGTACCACAGGATATTGTTAAATATGCGCGCGTTTAATGACTTCGCGTTCCTATTTGCCGTATCGCCCTATCAGCCCTCGAACTCAACGTTCGTTCAAAACCCAATCAGATCAATACGCAGCCTAATATTTGATCTTTGTTGCATACTCATGGAACGATCAATGGCTGAATTGAGACATATTTCGCAGTTATGTAAAAACATAATGATCTGGGTATTCAAGGTGGATAATGGCCTGCTACTCCAGACACACGACCAATATGAGACTAGATGGTCCCTCGAAGATGAGTTTATTCGGGTTGTAGACTGCATACAGAGATCGCGAGAGATTCATACATTTATACACATTGTAAATTCATTTAACTGCTTAACAGCCATTTAGTATTTAATCATCAATATGCACCGTTACGGGCTGATCAATTTATCGTTCATGGAGATTTTTATTCAATGCTGATAACAACTTGTGTAATTATAGTGGTGAACACTAATTGAATTACCAACGTTCGATACATTTTCATCACGATGAGTTTTCCCTAGATCCACGAGCCGCGAAAGACTCCGTAAACATTTTAAATATAAGTGAATTATTGATGTTCGCGATTTTCGCAGGACGGATAATAAAAAAAATGCTCAAACAGGGAATTCTAATGGATTTCCCATGAAAGAATGTCCTCCCATGAACCAGCAGTTTTGAAATACGTTGCGATAGACGAGCGTATCGTACTTGATGCAAAAATGAAAGTAAGTATATGAGACGTACACCTAACATACCGACATTTTATTTGTTCATTCAAGACTTCCGCATATATGGCAAAGATATTAAGGATAATAGGTCAAAAGTCGAAAGGAATGTTGCTATGCGGGAAAAAGAGAATGTCGAGAGGCGGGTCATGGCAGACAGAGGAAAATTCGACCTCAAACGGGAATTCAAATCTCTAGGGGTTCATTCAAGCGCATAAATTCCGGGGACATTTCACTCCAGTTATTTAACTAAAGAGAATAAAACCTCATAAGGATGGGCGAGAGCAGGAATGAAAGATATTAAGAAGAAAGCGACAGATCGCTTGTGACGATCTGATTTTCACTTGAAATCAAAAAACCTCCACCAAAGGAATTCCATAGTCAGAAGGATTCAAAAACATCGGTTGACCTGTCATTCTCTAGGACTACAAATAACCTGTGGACCTGACAATTACGAAATAATTGGAACATTAATATTCTTCTAGGAGATGAATCAAGTTATGTCCGTTTTTCCAGGACCCAGGAAGGCAACAAGCCTCGTACATATTACTCGCGTCACGTTCGCATTACGCTGTTCGCTTATCCACCTGTTTTCAGTGTACTCGCAGGGAAATACGTTACTACCCCGGTCATTCTCATGCGAGGGTTCGAACCAGTTAAATAAATCATAACAGTTTTAAACCCGGACGAAAACAGTTAAATATCGGTTTTGAATCGTAGTCTCAACGTATGAATAGAGAAAAAAAAAAGTAAAATCATTGGATAAGTTGCCAGCCCAATGGGAGGAATATTAGATTAGGTAAAGGTCGCAATTATTTAGATCCAAATGTTCTATTTAAAAGTACAACGTTTGGGATTTCTGATTATTACGGGTCCGAGAACTTTTTGAAATTATCCTGAAATATGAGTGAACGCCGAGCAGATTAAGCTACATTTCGGGGGAAAGAGAGCTCGCTAAAAAATAGAGAGAAACGAAAGAATAGTGAGATAACGTCGCATTTAGGTTTTATATACAGCTCGGATATTTTCACGAAGGGAATTTAGGTAGGAAACTAGTATAATTTGCTGAATCCTTCCGGGTCGATGGACCGAAATTTCGACCCAATTCGTTGGAGCAGGACGATGCAGCGCCTTAAGCTCGGTGAGATGCTTTCGTAACCGGTAGGATAAACATGGTGAACAACACGTTGATATTTTGACGTTCCATTGCCCATGATAAACGTGAGTCAACGAAATATTAATTATAATCCTGCTGCTCGACCCGCATTTGATTGCAAAATGAAATATTCTTTTAATAAACTGCTACGACCGGTTATCTCCCAAATTTTGTATCAATTTCCGACTTTTGAAGCTCTGGATATGCGTCGCATTTGCGCACTTTCTACGGCAAACCAGGATAGCAAAAGGAGTATCGAGCGAAAATGAGAAGCTCAAAAAGCCCTTCAATGTTGTGCTTGCGCAGCAGTCCTTTTGCTACTTATAACTATTTCACGGTGAGCTATAAGCTTGGATGCTTAATGGATTGGATCTTTAGGAAATGTATATATATGAATCGTTCTTGCGCTAGCGCTAGAAAGCCAATCAGTGAAAATTACTCACTTGTGTACCCACATCGTATGACATACAATTTCAATTGGAACTTAATTTATATTTCTACTGCTGTAGATCCCAAAGGAAACGTTCTATCGTATGGGCTCATACGTCCATTCGATTACTCACTAAAAATCTCAGGAACCATAATATAAATTTTTTATTGAAAGACGACGGAATTCAAACTTGAGATAAAAGACGCACTAAAAATAATCGCATAAAGTATTTTCGCACAGTGCTAGAGAAATGTCAAGTCTGATATAAACTTGTCCAGCCAATAACTTTAATGTTAGGATTCAAGAACATTGAGACGATCAGATTTTTTATGGTAATTAATATTTTCTAGGCAAAGTCGAAAATCCACTTAATGAGCAAATTTATCGATGCATCGATTACATGCTGATAGGAGATATTCAATATTCGTCAATTTTTTGCATCCCTACGGAAAATAGGAAATCACATTCCTCAATAGCTATATTACGATTGCACGGCAAGTTTTTCACCGCAAATTTTGACAATGACGAATACACGCGAGAAGGCATTAGCGAATGTGGAAACGATTCTGCATGTATGACGTATGGGCATTTGAGCATTAGACAATATCGAAGAATGGAAATTAATGCCAAGCAAGTTTCGTGGATGATGATACATATATATAATATGATGGTACCTATGGCTTGGTACATTGCTCCCTGAATTTTCCGGGAGTATGTGGCAAGCTTCCAAAAGTCTTTCGAGCGATGTTGGCAAGCTCGGCACCATTTCCATTAGGGCATCCGCCACACAGTGTTGTATACGTCGCTGTGAACACTATGGGTTTATCGCAGTTATGGCGTTTTCTTATAAAACGTACATATCGGAGACAATGGCACTCGTTCCGAATCATCCACGCGTATAAATGCGTTTTATCTGTTTCAACGGTCGGTGTATCAAAAGCCTCATAAATTTTGTAAAACGCCCAACGCCCTGAAAGAGCAGTTATCTCGGAGCTCGACATACATTTCAGCTGGTAGCTCAAGTAGAATATCGATCAGTCCAGCAGAAGTGTAACGAAGGAAAAGTTAATAAACTGCCGTGCGAAACAAACAACTTTGTGCTCCCAATCGTGCGTTTTATGAATCTACTAACACCCATTGCTCCAACGGTTCGTTGCATTTATTGCTCACTTTCATATGGTTTGACTGGATGCATACCGGTGACGTCACATAATGCCTCTGCATACGCATTTTATGAGCATATGCACTCGTGAGACTTGGCTGGGGATGACATGGACAAAAATACACTTTCCATATGTTATTAATGAATGCACTCCCAATGGAGACAGTTATATTACATATTAGTGCAGGAGGTACTGTTTTTCTATCGTTCGTCAACTCTCTTGCAAAATAACGTCCGCCGAACCGTATATATATCCGAGGTGAGGTTATTTCCCATTCGACCAAATATGTATTTCTGCGTACATGGTACGATGGTCTACCGCGACTCTACTGGCTTCATTTTATCTCGGTGCTTTATCATTCGGCTCCACCATCGCTACACTCCGCGCTACGAGTGATGTTATATGTTCTAGGCCCTCTGTTACATCGTCACTATTCGATTTGACTCGTTGGTCGCAGCCGGCTGATGAGAAAAACTTGGATGGATACAGAACTTCGTGTTGCGTGGACGAACCAGTTCCGGTAGCTAACTTTGACAAGCTTTCGTTTTCTCATCCTATTACATCAGTAAATGTCGACCATGTTCAAATAATGGAATTTACTTCTAGAACAGTTTTGACTTATGTGAATGTTGCGACAAACTGAAATTTCATTGCTTCTGGTTTTCATCGTCGATGTACAGAAAAAGCTACGCAGACTTTTATTTCGATAGCAAATAATATTGCTTGGAGTTGGAAAATATCATAATTGGACCTTTGACAAAATTGCAATATTTTGTTATACAATCATTTTGGACCCGGGGAAAAGATTGGAATTTTTTGTAATAGAACATTTTGCATATTACGTTAAAAGTGTCACACACGAGGTTGAGCTTCGGCGTATTGAAAATGAGCTGCGCAGTGAATAATTTAGACCACAGGAAGCTTCGGATTAACGCCAGAGATATATGCATGTGGAATGGCCAGCGACAGTGTGTGCAGTGCACTCCGGTGCTGTTGAAATAGCAGCCGGAAGTTTCATTATAGGTGGAAATATAATCGAGCAGATAGGGTACTATGGTACTATGGGATATTTGCGTCGGAATAATTACCCCACTCTTGCCTGATTTGTTTCAGTGACCGGAATTAAAAATGCGAAACTGATCACAAAAATCGAAATTTGAATTGAAATTTCGATTTTTCAAAATTGCTCTACAATCTTGAATACCTATGCTCCGGAAAAATATTTTTTTTTAAATTCAAAATCTCTAGTAGGTCGTTCCGTTCCAATAAACAGGGGATTGCCGATATTTCTTTGGGCTCCTCGCTCTCAAGGGAACAATGATTTTCCGCGAGGCTGTTGGATTCTGGCTACGACAGTGAGCACTTTTCCCTGGCATACACCACACCTGAAAAACACCTCATAGCTCCAGTAGCGGCGTTGGCAATGACAAGGAGGAGAGAATCCCGCAAGAATCGAGTGCCACTTTGTTCGCCGATGGAATATTCAAATTTCACTCACTCCGCGTCACATGAAATACACGTGGGTAAAGAGCTGATTTCCGCATGTGTTAGATTTTTTCGGATATAAATATACGTAGAACATATTAAAAAGCAACAAAAAACATGCCCGAAGGATGTACGAATGTGACGGTTCGCATCAGTAAACACGTATTTCATTTCTACTGATCGCGGCGTGGCTGCACGTCGAGCTGTCTCCAACTATTTCTATCCGCGAGTACCGGCTTTTTATCTATACGCTCTCCTGTGTATTACTCTGTCGAGGAAATATTTTCATTCCTATTCCCTCAAAGTGTACGACATTACGAGATGTCAGGGAACGTCGCTGAAGTTTCCGAACCGAGTTCACTCACTTGTGAAAAAGTTTAGGACTAGGATGTGTATGAACATTGAGAATGTATTCACAGAATGCTTTGTTCAGTGGCACACGGGCGGGATAGTTCTTGATGAATTGAATCTTCAACGCTTTTGCATCTTTGCAAGATTCTAATGCTAACATGACTGAGAATCCGCAATACCGTTCGTGTCCGTGTTGACACTGAGATACTCGTGAAATCAACCCAGGCAATTATTTAATAATCCTCGGCAGCGAATCATCAGGCCTGAATAGCTTTGAAGAGAGCTCTGTAACCAGGAACGAGACTCGGGCGAAGCACCGACCACGTCGTTAGTGCACCTCGTAACGTGCAACCGCTCGTAGTGACACAGCAGTAATCGGGGTTGGAGTATTTAGCGCTCGCAAACGAAAATATTTTCACGTTATCGGGATACCACGACTCATCTATTTACTCAGCACTTGCGATTATTTCCTCTAAGAATCTCGAAGACCCGAAGAATTCTTCAAGGATATTTTATTATGCAATAAGGAACGACCGAAAAATGCTGATATTATGCAAGAAAAAGGGCTTATCCGACAAGAGATACGGAGGTATGAGATTATTGTGACTCTGGCGGTATTCCAAATGAAAATGTTGGACGGACTCCTTTTACGAGGCGTGCTACGTCGGAATTTTGCTCAAGAACAAATGCTGGCGAGTTGCTGCTCCGTCTCGTCTTACCCAATCGATAACTGAGTCGTTGCTCAAATTCATTATATACATCGAGAGCAGTGAAAAGTATAAACGCGTATTTTGATATCGAGCCATAGTTTAAATTGGACATTGAGCTTCAATTGGGCTCAACCCTGAACGGACTCACTTTGTGTAATTGCGTCCCCTCGGGAGAGCTTTGATCTTGGCGATCCTCACTGAGACGAGGTCATTTCTTTTCGTCTCTTTTTCTAATTGCACTGATTTTTCTACAATACCGGAAATTCTTCATAACTTCTTTAGAAGTGGTGACGTTTGGTAGTCGCTATGATCGTGGACGAGCGCGGAGAAGAGACAGACGGAAAAAGTTATCCTCGCAGAGCAGGTCAAAGCTTAATACGTACTTGTTTAAGTTCCTCGAAAAGCCTCATATCTTCAGATTCGCAAGATGCAAAGGCTTACGAGGCTGGAGATGAGGGAACGCTAGCAAGGTGAGCATATGCGCTACATCCAATGTAGTATGCATATGGCGGGATAAGTTTGGAGCGAAGTTGGAATGAGCGAGGAAGATAGCGGGAGAGGCGAATGGAGGAAAGGGAAAACAGCATGGTTGTACATACGTAGGTTGACGTCAGCCATGCTCTGTCCTCTACCGCTCCCTCGGTGTCCCATTCTCTTTGCTTTCTCGCTGAAACTAGTTCGAAACCAGTGAGAAGAGGGGACCAAGAGGATAGCATAGCGTCATTCCGGACTTTTTAAAGAGCTTACTTAGCCGGGATTTTCCGGTTGGCTCGGCGCCCCCGTTAGCAAGAGTCTCCTCTTTTCGGCTAACCCCGAAGGGAGCTCTATCCCTTCATCCGTTTCGTCTTCTCTTTTCATGGAATTGGTAATGTCGTAGACTGGCTACGTGCTCTCGTGTGTCTTACACGAAGGAGTAACCATCGGAACGAGCTCGGATGTCATCGCTCGAAAGGATAACTCGAAGCTTGATGGGAAACAGGACGTTCTATTTCAAGGCTCCGCCCATCGGTCCAGTTTGCTTTTCGTTTCCAAATCAAGTAATATTTTTCATCTGGCAGAAGACTAATGTTCACGAATTTTCACATATAAATACTGTCTCATGTGTCTGGCGATAAATATTATTGAGAGAGCATACGCATGTGATGGTCGATCAACTTCGGAACAGCTGTTATGCGACTATTTGGAAACCTGGTTCTGTAGAATCGCCAGTGCCTGCGAGAGCAGTCTCCACTCAATAAGTGCTCAAAACGCGAGCCAAAAATAATGCAAGAGAAATTAATGGGAACTTTATTTGTCTCCACAACTATGAACCTTTCTTAGCTATCGATGGGGGCAGTCCAAGATGTCCAGGTTAGTCGCCATCGATGGTCAAACGAGCATTTTTTGTGGAGGTGTTGTACCGATTGCCAAGCTGGGATGGGGTCGAGGTGTGAGAGATGCAGATCTCCGTCTCATGCAGGCCGTCTCCGATAGTCGAGGTGTTTCATGGGCGAAACGTGATGTGAGGAGTAGCCGAGGAGCTTACAGGGAGAATGCACCCCAGCGGAGGATGGTTTACAAAAGGGTGTTGAGATATAGAAAATAGAAAACGGAATAAGAAATGGACAAGTGTTCATGAGGAGGGGCTGCGATACTGCAGAGGATAATTGGTTGAAGGATATTGCTGTGAGTTTGGTTTGGTCATCGTCTATAATGTACAGTTTTAGAGTTGGGGTTGAGAGTAGCTGCGAGTTGAGACAGATCGCATGCCTGAGGATTATAGTGGGAGGCTATGACACAGCGCATTAATTTACATGGAACTGCATGCCCGTTATTTATAGCGCATTCATCCGTATTCGTACAAAGTACGCTCGATTGTTCATTACTTTATTGTAAATTCGAGTTTCGAAGTACCTCTCTGAATATCTCTGATACACGTACTAACGGCGTTGACATGCTGGGCAATAGAACAGGGTATGACCGTTATTAATCCCCGTAATTGCGGTCCAGATATGCAACAGCCAAGCACTGGTAAGTTACGTACATTCAGAACTTCAATCAGGATGATTTAAGGGTCAATCCTGCAAAGTGGCTCTCACACTATTGCAATAAGAGGATAAAGCCTCGATCTATGTATCTGTTTGGCTCATTTTCCGTTCAGTAAATCGTATTGAGATGCGACTCGAAGCCTCTACGCGATTACTCAAACGTGTATCCTCATAGCCTTGCTAAGTTATTTAACTGTCTTGCCTGTACCAATAGTCGATTCTCGTTCTTCGTTATCGGTCTGACTTCCTCATACCCTTTCCTTCTCCCTCTCGCTCTCTCTTTCTCTGTCTCTCCCTTGATGTCCTCAGGACATTGCATAATATACTGGAGGTAGGTAGATAGAGATTATCATTTCTGCATGTGTAGTTTGAATAATATAGTGCGGACGTAATGTAGACAGAGGTACATGCAGGTCTGTCTCTCTCGTTACAGCATATCTGGAGTCTACGCAGCTAAAGGACGTCAGGTTTTGGTGCGGGATTTAGTAACTATACAGCTTGTCGTCTCTGGGTAGGAACGTACGAGAGACAGAAGGTTCGGAGATTGCGAAGGGAACTTTTGAACAAGGGACGCCAACGGGCTCACTACTGACTACAGGCTCTCTCGTGAGACCCAAAAGTATATGTGGTGACTGTGAGGACTGTGTGAGCCACCGTTCTGTCAGTTTGTTTGCGAACCTCCCGGGGAATGCGAAAAGTTTAAGTTTTCCCAAGAGAAAAAGGAATGAGAACTTACCAAGCGGTAGGACCTTCAATTTACATTAATAATGCACCCTGTCATTCTCAGGTCTTTGTCCATCTTTGTGACACCTAGCGGATGGGCGCCAACAACGCAACTACTGCGGGAGGGACGAACGTCCTCGTCTGCGTGTTAATTAATTGCTTGCACGAAATAAAGTGCGGTCCGAGCTTGAAACGACACGAGAATTTTAATGGCTCATGCCTAGCAGGTGTCCTGCTCTGGCTTTGTGCTGCTTCCTCTACATTTCGTGGCTCGATGAATTTTTTTTCCTCGGCCTCATTTACTCACTTTCCTCCAGAGCATCTTCTCATCTATCCAGCAAACGCTGCGACGAAGTCAACGTAAAATTCTCATAAACTCTCTAAATTAATGAAGTCCTTGTTTTATTTCATTTTTACTTTGCCCGTTCAATTTGTGTGCGCGACTGGTGCGCTAATGAAAACTTATATATTTTACCTTAACCTTTGAACTTCGAAATATATTCGTCTCTTTATACGCAGTCACGTTTCCAGAGCACAGTCGTCGATGATAGGAATCTGCGGTTTTTATATAGAGCGAAGAAGTTATCCTTATGTCCTCAGCCGTGAAATGCACCAAAGACCGTTATGAAAACTTTTTAATTACTCAAAGTTAAAGCACCTGTAAGCGAAACTTGTTGATCCTAGATGAGAGTATAATAACCTCATTTCACCGTCTCTCACCAATTGATGTTCATGAATTCGGACAACTCATTGCGATGAAACGTTATCATTGTGAAATAGTATTTTATGCAACAAGTGCGAAAATCGACAAATTACATCGCCCGTGAAGTTGCCGCATGAACCGAACGCTTATGATAAGACAAGGCGAATGCGGCAAACCCGCGATATATTTCATCACTTTTCGCACATCTTGTATACAATATTTTTTGTGATACTTTTCTTGAAAGTTTGATTTGAGATTCGAAAAATATCAACGGAATGCTGTCATTCAAGTTATCCGGGATATAAATACCACACTAGTGCGGTGAGGTCTTCTCAGCGTGCGGTAAAATCCACTTTACCCTGCTAGTGCGGTAAAGTCAGACAAAAAAGAACGAACATTGAGAAATAGGGTACTGTCCGCACGCCAAACGGGAATCGAAAATCAAACTTTCGGGACAAATATCGCGGAAAAAAGTTTTTCTTGGTTTGTGTATCAATTTTTTTGCGTGTTGGGATTTAATTATACGAGCTGCTTTCTAGTGTGTCTATAAATTGAACAGAGCTGTCAAAAGTTCAGTTAATTGCAGTAATTCATCATATATATCAATCAATATATGTAAATAAATGGACTAACGCTTTTGCGATCGCAGTGTCTAGGCTACTAATTTACAAAATTGGTCATCTGCTAGAATTACCCATCATCCAATGAAGTCGGGCGACCCAATATGCCGATGTAGGATAGTTAAAGCACATGTATGCATGTGACACGTTAACAAAATTTGAATACTGCGTGAGAATGCATGGGGGATCAAATTCGTTTCGCCAATTCCCGTTTACACTGATGTAGAAAATAATGACGTGTCAATGTACGTTGAGCAAGGTGGAATTGACGAAAATTAATGAAAGGCGAATTAGGTTAGCAATTACAAGCAAACGGAGTAACCAAACAATGAAATAAGAATTATATAACACATAATCATTGTTTCTCGGTTCCACATGTACCCTTTACCCGAATCGGAACGTTTGAAATGACTGCAGGGAAATGTAAATATGGCGTTTACTGTGTTGTGTTGGATAACGGTTGGAACCAGTTTGTCCGGATCTACAGTGGAATGTAAATTTCCAGAAGCAAAGAACCTTGTTTCAAACGTTTTTGCACGGTTGAGCTTTTCTCCTGTTATTGCAACGGATCTCCTTGTTCCCGCATTATTTCGCAGAGGTAAAAAAAAAACTAGAGCGTCTTGTGCGAAGCAAAGCGCAGAATTTAACGGTAACGTTAGTTGATATATAACGCGGAAACGCGCATAACAGCAAACAAGAATAAGATGAAGAATAAGAAAAGAACAGGCGGGGGAACTGAATCCAGAGGGTGGCAGGACTTCCGCCGACGTGATGCATCGTTCTACACTGGTGCAACGAGAGCAACACCGCCATTACCAATGCTCCTGCGAGCAACCTTGTCGACGAGCGAAATCCACATGCGACCTTGCCGACGACAAAGCCGAGAAATTATGCCAATGCGGAAGTTCCATTGTGCGGAGATTATTTCAAATTTATGCAAGTCGAAGCCGAGACTACTCGGCAGCCATACTTTATAACTAAACTTTCATTTCGCTATATACGTCGAACCAGGAACGTTTTTGAGAATTCAATCTACATCAGAAATCCAAGGTTGAAGTTTCATTTTGAAAGGCCCTGAATCGTATTATGCCATTAGTACTAACTGTCTGATAACTAGCCGAGAGATTATATTGATAATGTGCTTATCATGAACTAATGAGTAGCTTATCAATATCATCGTGGACAGGCTGGGAAAGGAGGGGTTCGATTATATTATCATTCACAGAATGCGATTAAGCGCAGAAGGTGAGGGGTGTAGAAGAAATCGTGCTGGGCATCGAAATAGAGTGGCGTGCCTGGGACGAATGGTTAGAAAAGGAGAACACGAAATTGGGATGAGTGCATTATTCTACGTGGAAGAAAGCACGGACGTGATTGGAGTACGTACTATGACCGAGTGCGAAAACCTCCAAGACCTCGGTGCATAGACTTTCTCACCCGTGTTCGATGAAACCCGCTGCAGTTATGAACAACAGGCATCCACGGAATTCTTTATTACAGTCCAAAGCCGCAATTGCTTATCACATATCTGCTGAGAGTACTGCACCAACAAAACCATAAAGATTACGACCAAAGGCCTCTACCATTGTTGGGCTATGATGCTACTGAATACTGGATTGATGCTCACTGGCAATTCATGTTATCTGGAAGTGCGTGTAAACTTACTTTTTTCTGAGAATACACAAACGTTTGATTGGCTCATCATTGACAGTATTAATTACAAATTAGCCAGTTAGTTTCAACGCAACATTCCCATGGACCCTCGTTGGAATACTTGAACGTGGCGGGATAAAAACAACAATATTTACTATACCTTTTCACGAGTCAGCATGGTAAAAGAAAAATTCATTTTTCTTTCCAAATTTTATATTCACAAAGTGCATGAACAAATAATTTGAGTCTGCATTAATTTGTCACGGTACAGAATTGAGCAATGAAGATTCATGTGAATTCTGTTGTTGTGAGAAGGCTTGCCTCGCTACATCTACAAGGTAAGGGCGAAGCGTTGGTAAGACCTACGTTGATGAGTCTTCAAAATAGTTTCCGACGTAAAACTAGTAAGGATTCAGGAGTTAGGAGTTTGGACGAGGATGAATACAGCTGCATATGTACATTACATTCCGCAGGCGCGACGTTACCACGGTCTAGTCGTTCTCTTAACCGGTTTTGCTGTGGTGCGTTCTACGTGGACGAGACGTGGAGCAATATCTTGGTAATACCAGAAGGGTCGCATAATTAACGCGGTTCGGTAGTGGTCGTGAGGGAGGGTTATGTACACCACACATAAGCATTTACAACCCAGTCTCCCCTATCCTGAATAGAGAAACCCTTGGATTCACGGGAATATGTGCATCTAGCAGTAATAACCATCGGGAAGTCAGGCAATGGCAGCAGCCGGAGAAGACGTGCACCGCGACAGGAGAATAAGGGTGAGGGAGCACGACGCAGGGGCGGAGGAGGGAGGGGGGGGGGGGGACACAGAGCATGCTGCGGGTTCATACACCAATTCCCGCTTGCATGGTCTAGCTCTGCTTAGATGCGCTACTTGTGTTCGTGGCTATTCCTCGCTGGAGACCGTGCGCTCTAGATGCTTTACTATACAACTCGAAGTTACTTGTACCATGGAGTACATTAGATCGTGCGCATTTTACTGAATGTATGAATGTGTCCTCGCGAACGTGCTATGACTCTTCGCTCACGTTTCACATGATTCTACGAAAGACCTTGTAATGGTCTGTACTAATGAGACTTGAGTTACAAAGCGAGTTAAGCTTCAAAGCAGTTATCGGTTCAGTAGAACTGTCGGTCCCGGAATAGTTGGGACCATGTCTATTTTAACCTATGAGAGAGTTCAACGTGTCGGAGTCAAGTACACTTGAATTGAGCAACTCAATCGTATGATCGAACTGATGGAAAAACCAATTGTTCATGAAGTTTTTTACGACAAATGATGCTGAGGAAATCCTCTTCATATGCCATAGCTGAAAAAATGTTAATGAGAATTTCATGTAGAAACACAGAGTTTGTGTATGTGTAAGCAAACTAAAGTTTCACATTCGAAATTTGCAGCAATGTCCGGATAATAACAGGAGGATAGTAATATGGGTAGGTAGCGTTGAACAACTCGTGCACCTCCATCATCAATCTTTCATGTATATTTCGTAGAGAGCACGTAGCACGTCTCACACAGAGCAAGAGTAAGACGGTGGAATGGTAGATGAGTGCCAGTAGAGCGTGGCTCGTGTTAATTGATTTCTCTTAGAGGGAGTGAGTTTCTTTACATATCTCAAGCAGTGTGAATGAAGATGTACTTATCATCACCACCATTTCAAACAGTTCTGTCACGAGATGCAACCATACATATATTTATAACATTGTGTTATGGGCTCATGGCAACGCGATTGTTTTGTTCGGGACACGGGATCGTTATTACGGGTTCATTGTAATTTGAATCTACACCCTTAATATCCGAGATGGTACGTAGCATTGATCTGTCACGGTAAAATCTATATCGCAAAACAAAAATATAATTAGGCCTGGTACGTGGCGCCAATTATCGTGGCGAGTCTGCTTTGGGTTAATATTATGCCTATTCTCGTCACTGTATTCGGTATAATACGATTGTAAAGTTTTGCCCTCTCGCTTTCCCTCTCTCACTCTTCCTCCTTTAACAGGCATTAATCAGGAACAGGACGATACGAAGCAAATCACGTTGAAAGCAAGGGGGAATACATCGTTAATTACCTCGGTAAATATTCTGACCAAGAGCTTCAGTGAGAATGGCATCAATCTATCGCAGAAGGCTCTATCTTACGCTATACAAAGCATCGTTGGTTAAGTGCAAGAGAAACACCGGAATAAGCGACAGCGAACACCAGAGATCCTTCAAGCCGCTCATGTTTAACAGTAAAGAGAGGGAGAGCGACGTACAAGGGAAAGGAGACTCAGATCGGGTAGTGAAGAGAATATATAGGGATGTGGTAGCCTCGCCGTATTACCGCAAATCGATATTGCGGCGAAACCAATGTCCACGACAGAGATATGTAACATGATATCCTCCATTAATAGATTATCCTATTGTCAAACTTGCAATTCTAATACCAATATAATCCACAATTTGTACAACCAGGTACGCTGTAAAAATCTCGAATGGTTCGAGATTGTACGTTACGAATGATCATCAGTTCGATCGTCATATTTTCAAAAAGTAAAAAGCTATACACGAAAGTATTTGCAAATAACAAATGTTCTAAAAAGCCAGTCAGCGACTCCTCCTCAGCGCATCCTTGGTCCCAGTTCATGAAAGCGATAAGGTTGACCGTCATCCTAGTCTCCTGTCCTTTTTAATTTATCTCTATGGAGGTAGCTCGTACTAATGTGTCGCGTTTATGAGCAGGTGCGGGAAGGAGTAGAGTGTCTTTGACGCAGTCTCACAAAACCTTAAGGAGAGACGTCGAGTTTTGATATGGGGAAAAAAATGCTATCTATGGCATAACTTCGTCTGGGGACAGCTGATGCCAGTCAAAGTACATTCGTGCGGTCTTTCATTACGAAAAATTCGTTCTTAAAAAGCACGAGGTAAGAAGAACGACGGGGTAATTACCGAAGGGATTTACACATGACCGATGATGACTCGAAATTGTCTCCAACTCAGTGGTACGCTAATGGATGCTCCAAGGACATCAAGATACAAGCCTACCATCTATCCTGCCTTATCACTTTATCGCCGCAGGACGAATAGCACGCTCGCTAGATAGGCGCGTGTACGCTTGTGAACAGTGTAAGCTTTAGATCCATTCTCGTAAGCCCGTCATTTCATGAAGGCGCATAGACGCTGCGAATTCAGTGAAACGGATACTAGAGCTGGATTTGCGATCGCTCCAATCGACACTATTCCAGAAATTCATACACGGTGAACTCCCGAAGTGTCTTTGATTTAGTAATCGAACCTCTCAACAGAAGGCGTGCTTCGTTCGAAATGACACTACTATGGACATTTTACGCTGGGCTAAGGATTATCATCTCGATTACGCATTTACAACCACATTGAGAAACTATTCGATTGGGATTTTTTTCCTTCAATCCCGCATGCTTGAACACTATGAGCTTATTTCGCTCGGAGCAATCTTCCAGAGCCCAAGCAATTTCCTACTTCAAAGCAGTGACGTAAGTCACTGGAACGATAGGTATGAAAACATAGTTCCATCTTTTTATATTCTGAGATCAATTTCGATGGTCAGAGTATATACAAACAAACATTTTATCTCGTTTCTGACACACATAGTAGCAGATATTTTCGTCAGGCCAGCCAACATTACGCGCCCAGAAACCGATCAATTTCACTTGTTTGATGGATAGAGACAATGAGCTTGAGGGTATCCCAAAGTGCCTCCTTTGTATGTGTTTGCCAAATCAGTGCTTGAAGAAACCGTCTCTCTTTATAATAGATTTGCGAACACTTTGTTCGTTAGTTAAACACGCCATCGTTGAATCATCGCGAGGACAAACCAATCTCCTGCTCTTATCTTCACTTCGCTTCCCTTATTTTCTTTGCTATTTCATGCACGCTTGGCGACTGCACGTGAAGCTTTTCTACATTTCGGTTGAAAATAAGAAATCTTCTAGTGAGATGATGTCTTTTTCACCAGGGTAGAGTTAATGGACGTGCCAACGAAGCGACGAAAACGGTAAAGCGTAGAAAAGTCAACATGTACCTACAAGAAATGCAACACGAAGTTGGTGCTGGAACTCAACCAAAACACTACCGCGTTCCAACCAGCAATAAGAGTACTAAGACGACAAATGCTTTACAGTACTTTCTCAATGTTCGTGGACGGCGATACGTCTGTTTGTCTGTATGTTTAGTTGTGTAATTTCGACCGAAGCGACTTAGACTGAACTGGCAACCTTCGTCTCCACCTCAAATACCCTCATACGGTACTACGCTCTCCCAAGTACACTTAACGCCATCGGTGGTGTTAACTTGCTACTTCCCGTCACGGTTTCTGAAGTTTCTGCACTTGTCCATCAATTGAGCGAGTAAACGTGCGAGCTTACTACAGGAAACCAGCTCGTTTGTATTTAATGAGCCTGTTGGGGAAATGGCCATAGGATTTGGGCGCATATCTCATGCGAACAACTCACATGTTAAGTGATTGGATAACTAATGAAGAATTTCGAAATCCTGCTTCGATCGCGCCCAAAGAAACATCGGCGGTGGCCGATGGTTCGTCGTTATTTACTCTTTGCACTGTGGATTCGACGTGTATCGTGCCAAGTATCGTTGCATACAGAGCGAAACCCCTCGAAACTTTCCGGCCTATAATGAACAGAATTTGGAGGCGTAGCGAGCTACAGCCGCTTGTGAGGAAAAAAGAAACAAAATCGCATACGTGATCGAAAGTCGAAGCTCTAAATTCCTCCAGGATTCTCTCTCTCTCTCTCTCTCTCTCTCTCTCTCTCTCTCTCTCTCTCTCTCTCTCTCTCGTGTCTGGAACTTCCAGCGTCAATGCAGAACTTTTCTGCCTGGCCTATTTCCGCAAAGTTTATTGTATACACGGGAGAGCCAACCGAGACACGTCAAGTAGCGTTAGAAAAGGTGGCGGATGCACGGAATTGGAAAAATCGTACAGTGAATTCTTATGTTTTTGTGGTCGTAAAATTGATGCGAACTGACTGAGCGAGCAAGCCGATTTTTTTTTTCAATGGATACAGGGAATGAGACCTACCCGATTCCAGGATGAACTACTTTTCCCAAAAGCCGGATTTCGCCGGAGAAATAAATCATAAATATATACAAACACGTGAGGCGATGTGAGAGGTGGAGAACGGGAAAGGATCGTTTGCCAAAAGGAATGACATAGTATATAAACAGAATGAGAAACCGAGAGGTGGAAAAAGTGAGGAAAAGAGGAAAAGGAATGCTGGGATTGGTCGTACAAAATAAACGAATGTTGAAAGTATTATCCAACGACATGGCCGTATATCAATGAACGTTAGCTTGCATATGTATGTTGCATATATCATGAGAAGCAAAAGTCGCTGGTTCACCGGTTTTAGGTGGAACGCGGCGATGCGTTGTATATATGTGAACAGACACGATCCTTTGGCGTTCTTGCTGCCGTTATGCGGAGCTCCAAGCCGATGAGACGTGTACGCATAAAAAAAAGTTGAGAAACTGATGTGTGCAAGGGTCGAGCGAAAACGAAGGTGAACACTCGGAAACGCGTACACGTCGGGGATAAGGTGAACGAGGATACTACATGCTACACGCCCAGATGCGCCCAATATATTATCGTTATACAAGCAACAACGTGCAATAGGGACAAGGAGGAAGCAAAATAAAGTGTAAGTACGATGAGAATGAAAAAAAAAACTCGGCGAGGTCGGAGAATCAACAGTAAACCGCGTTTGCATACTTGCCATGTGTGCACTCACCGTTAATTCTTTCAGCACTGGCTTTATGTAAAAGGTGTAAATGAAATGGACATGAAACATACAGACGTAGAACGTTCGTTCGTATAGCCTGTACGATTCATCACGGAGGATAAGATGAGAGACAAATTTAAAAAAAAAAGTTTACTTTGTACTAGGAACCCCCGGCACTTGAGTTAACGAACATTGCAGAAAAGACAGATTTCGAAATTCTGTTTTTGGCAATTGATCCGAAAAAAATGTCCTATTCACATTTGCTCCAGACTTGGGATGTTCGCATCATACGCTTTCGTGCATGCAAGCATACCACTGCGAATATCTTCGTTGGTATCTATACCAGACAGACGCAAGAGCTGAGCATACTGTATAGCCGATAGCCTTAATCGAATCAGTTATAGACATTGTCCAGAGTCTAGACTAATTCTGCAGGTTTGTGCATTTTCTGACACGTTTCTATCTCATCTTGTCTATAGAACTTCCAACTATATGTTGAAATGGTTCAAGTTGTCAGTGATTTAGTAAACAGTGCTGAGTCTGCTTTGAAATGAAATGTGAGTACGGCATTGATGCTAAATAGGAGAGGACGGTATACAGCATCAGCTCTCGGATCAAGTTAGTCAGAAATGCCATAACGGTCGTTACGAGTCGAGAATCTTTCCAGAATCCACATGTTTTGCATGCAGGATAATCAGCTCGTTCGAAAAATCAATAGACCATCGTCGCGTAAGGTTCGACAAGCTGAACAAATTCTCCAATTTGGAGAAAACACGCCGGGAGAAAAAATGATCGACCATGAGCGCGCTCCGCCCTATTCTCTTTGTTTGAAAACACGAGTACGAGTTCTCTCTGCGGTAATGGCTTTCCATGCCAATTGGCATTGTAAATTCGAATCCTGATTAGGCCGGACGATATTTACGAACGTGGTGAGCAGAGAGCTTCCGAACAGAGGGCTGGCTTTTATAAACATTTCGACCATCAATGAACCATGCGAGTAAATTGTTCGTAACTCCGGCTAATATGAATAGGAGCTTCATGTGAAAAGTGAGGCAGACATGTAGAGGAGCGAGAGAGAGAGAAAGAGAGAAATAATGATGCGGCAACAACCGATTAGCAGATAGCGGATTTCATCCGGATTATTGACTGAACATTTGGCAAGACGCAATATTTCGCCCATAATGATTATTTGACAAAATATATATTTAACAAGCGTGAGAGAGCAGTGGATCTGGTCGACAAGAGCTCAGGCCCGGACATTGCGGATGCTGTGTTCAGATTTCAGCAGAGGCACCAACGTTTTGGAAATTCTTTCAGTCGTTCTTATATTAATCCCGAACCCTTAGGATTATGCTTTCAAAAATTCATAACCAACCGCTCCTCCTCATCGTATGCCACATCAGAGAAGTTGGCTTTTTAAACGCCCCTGAATAAGGTTATGATTAGGTGCGATCGCATTGCTACTCGGGTGAATATGGTGGATAGCCGTTTTATCAGTACGATTTTACGTAGTCTCCTTTCACCCTCGGCGAATGTGACTCAGTCGAGAATAATTTGTGCTGTAGCCGCAAAAATAAAGACATGGTTGAAAAAATTTTTGCAGGGATGCTGATACAGCAAGAATCCTGGCGAATACTGGGAATGACATTTGAAAAAATGAAAAAAAAAATTAATGATCGAAATAACGATCATCAGCAGTGAATCTCGATGCTCAACGGGCGGCATTGCATCAGGATTACGAATCACGCGACTACGAATGTGTTCGAACCGAAGCATTATTCAGTTCTCTACTTCTCGCTTGGTGGATTTGCGAGAGATGATGAACCCACATTTGTTTAACAATACAGAAAAGGCCGGAACAGCACAGTATTAGAACTCGTAAATACGACTCATCGGTTTTGCATGTAACTTCATGAGCATCATACTCTCTCGGTAAGCTCAATATTGTTTTACGAAAAATAAAAATCGGTTTATTCGCCCCCCAATACAAGGGAAATGGACAAATTCCCGGGCACTCCTGTACAATTATTTGTTTTTTTCTGGATCCATTTTAATCACGCTCTAATGCTTGGAAAATCATTGAACGATGGTGGACTCGACACGCGGTCCATGGAAGCGGCATCAATATTGAAGAAGAAAAAACGTTCGTTGCCGGAAATCACTAACGTTGTTGTATTTGTTTCCCAATTTCCCTGCGAATTCTCGTCGAAATTTATTTATTCTCGCTATTGTAGGATATTGGAGGAGCGAATATTGAAAACGAATTGAAACATTTGCACACGAATATTTGTTTTTTCCACGATACACGTTAGAGCCTCGCTCTCGATTAGAATGCAGATGCAACATAAACTGATGGGTTTTTCCTTTTGTTTGTCCTCTTTTTTTTTCATTTTTCGACACAAAAAACCCAAATAGCTGCATGCAATACTTATACATTCGAATTACTGGTCACTTCAACCCTCAACGCCAGTAACGTTTTGTCACTCTTACTAATATATTGGATAAATGGGGAAAGTGTGATTCAGAACTAAAACGACGATTCCTCTCGTACCTCTCGATCTTCTCTCTCTCCCTCTATCTCTCTAGTATACATATTTCGTTTCGATTTTATCCTATCTCCATTTTTTATTCTGCCGTTCCACGATCTGTTATCCAGGACTCGCGCAGTATCATTTTTTTTCTCGTGTTTTGCTTCATAGCCGCCCTCGCCGGATTCACTGTCTATACGCGTGTCTCGTATTCACTGACCAATTTATTTACGCTCGCCTGCCCAGAACAAGCTCCTACTTTGTCAAAATTTTTGCCAGTGTAATTCAATTGGGACCATCGAAAACTGTTGAAATAAATTTTATCCTGACCGTAGGAAACAAAACACACCATCTCAAGGTGACAGTGAAACAAACACGTAAAAAAGATTGCAAGTTATAAAGATTAGACCGAAGCAGTAGCATGCACGACCCCGTTTGCTTATTCGCTTTTGTGCAATTTGTTATAAATGGAAAACATCTGCGGAGCTGTGCGTACCGCAAGTTTCGTAGTTGATTTCCACTGCGAACACTCTAGTCCCATTGTACATTTTTTTTCTATTCACTGTCCCATATACACCGTTACGTCGTTATATATTACACGTCGCTCGTTAAGTTCCCACTCTAAAGTTTTCGCTTTTCTCCTTTCCCTTTATACGATGGCCGGCATCGTTGGAGCAGCATCGAAAGACACAAAGTTGGTCCAGACACACACGCGTACGTACTAAACACACAGATATTCTGACTTATAAATATAGATATTTCACGATGGGAATAACGAAAAGATAACCGTGAAAAGTTGTAGAATGCAGAACGACTGCTTATTATTCTTAAGGCAAAAAGGGAACAACACCCCGTGGTGTATACGGATAGGATAAAAGTAGTTGGTCGCTTGTATACGTACAATTGTGTTACTCCTATATTTTACCAGTTAAGTACCGAAGTTTCTTCAATCCTTTCGACTTGCGTACAGATAAATATGTTTTACGAAATAAATAATAAAAACGACGAACCAAGGAGCAAGAGAGGACTGCGCCGAGAAAGGGAGTGTTGTTTATAGAGAGGAGGTAAAGACAAGCAGATGCAGAAGGAATGAGAAAGAATTCAGCGAGCATTGTTGCTAGCAAAGTAAACTCGAGGTTCAAAGCATAAGTATAAAAAGAATTGCTTTGATCTCCATTTTACCTCACCGTTCCAAAATGGGTTTCGATGTGTTTGAAAAGCTACCCTAGCCTTGTATCGTACGACGGGGTTTATTTTCCCGAAGCTTTTTCCAGAAACGAGTCAAGATTTGTGGGAATAAACATGAACAGCTAAAGTGAGAGTTGATTCGGGCGTTTTTTTGTTTTTTGTTTTTGATACATTCCGGTAAAATGTTCTGGAACGATATGATAATTAAGGAATAGAGTTTGCAATTTAGATATAAAATTAATAGGGTTTTGGCAAGTCTGTGCTTCACGAGTAGACGAGACTTTAGATCCTTTCAAATGGCAAATATATAATTCCGCACCGTTTCAGCCCTAAAGCAAATGGTTTTCGATGTGGAACGCGATACTATCGATAAAAAGTCAGTGGATTTACGTGTAGCATCTGATAATTCGCAGTGCGGTTAGTCCACGCATGTAGCGTAATTAATTCGAGAAACGGTAGTGCTCGGTGATCATGAACGTTAATGTAGGGGGAGGGTCGTGGTGGCCACATCGACAGATCAAGCAACGGCTTGTTAATGTTCATAGAAATGGCAGCATATGCGTACATATTGTGGCTCGATTAATTCTCGGATGAACGGGAATTCGAGGATGACTGGCTGGGAATTAAAAATTATCGATTGCTTTTATCACGATGGATCGTCCTACTTATTAGGGTGCCAATAATGATCAAGGACATCAATAAATCAATAGTGAACATACGCCGAACGAATGTTCACCCACACACGCACAGCACTTGGGACTCATTAACAAACAGAAAATTAGAATTGGCCTTTCGAAGTGAATATGGTTTGAATTTTGCAATACTTTACCTATATTGTACAAAACCCGAAGCAAAAACACATCACAAATCAATCAAAGTACTAATCATAAATAATGTACACGTATTTACTCCATTAAATATTTCATATTGCCGTAGCATGTGGTCGCACGTTTTCAATTAACGTGCACTCCTGAAAAACGCATGATGTTTTCGAAACCGTTGATAATTAACATTAACAGCAACCCTGTACCCCTCCGTACACGAATGTCGCACACACGATGGATTCATTTCGTTATTCGAGTTTCGTTACATTTTTTAATTCTCGATCATCGTACACATACACATAACACTAACGTAGACGACTACTCGCCGATGGGTGTTTCGTAAAACTTGAAGCATTTCCATAACCAATGATCACTTTATATTTTGCTTATTCGTTATTTGAACACTTGTTAACTTTTACGAATGCACTACTCATTTATTGCACAATCATTAAGTTATTCCACTACCAGCCATTGATAATTACACGCAAATATATATATGTATATGTATGTGTAAATATATACATATATACGGATATATCGATGGCTCAAGGCTTGGAAAATACGACTAGAATCATTGCACCGGGTCCCGAACGCACCGGGTCCCAAAAACTCTGGACCAACATTATCGGTTACTTTTTGCCTCCGAAAAGTGTATCTGACAAAGATTTAATGAAATATTACGGAACGTAGAGAAAATACGAATTTCTATGAGTAAAAAAGAAAACTAGTCGTCCCGTGCAGGCACACGTTGTGGCGCGCGGCGAGCCACTGACTGCCTTCGTCGATCCCATCCGCCTTTTCCCTCACAACACCCCCGAACGCTACCTCCACCACCACCAGCTCGCTTGAACACCCCCGCGTATCACCCTCCTACTAGCCCACGCAAGCAACACAATCCCGCACCTACACCCACCGTACTTTCCCCATCTCGTCCTGTTGGCGCAAACGCCACAACGCTCTCTTTCTCTTTCCCGCATTTCCTTCGTTTTTTGCCCCGTCTCTTTTTCTTTCTGGCTTTCGCTACTTCGCTCTCTCCGGCTTCCTTGTCAACTCTTTCTTGAACTAAAAGCATTTAGTGGAAAAGAGAGAGGCAAAGACAGAGAAAGCATGCGATAGGGAAAAGCCAACGATGGCGCGTACTATATCACTCGTGTGCAACCTTCGAAGATTCACCAAGGAATTCGCCGCATCCCTAAAATCGTTTTCCTCGCCTCGCAGCCACGCGTAATTGTTTCATGTCCACCTACACGCCGCCGTTGCGTTGTCCTCACCTTTTCCGTCTCCTTCATTTTCCACTTTCTTCTCTCCGCCCTTTGCCCTTCATTCTCGTCATCACTCGCGTCGGCCCGATTTTCACTTAATGAGAAAATCATGCACGACCAAGCCTCGCGCATTTGCGCATTATCAGAATGCGAGAAACGATTCTACTCAGCCATGCTGCCTCGCACTTTACAAAAGGTATGAATATTTAACTTCGTTTGGAACGCGAATAACGCGTTTGGAAAAGCGAATATTCGGAGGAGCGGAAACACGCGAGTCGTCTTAGCGTCTTTTGGGGACCCTGCTCCGATTGTTTCATCATTTACACAAGAAAATCGCTTCCGAAATATTAAGTAAATTGGAATTTGTCAAAAGTCCTGCTCCACGAAGAAACAGCTAATTACAAGGAATCGACAGTTCAATCAGCATATCGTGTATTGTCGTCAAATTTCTAATTGTTTTCTTATTCGGCTCTTTACATTCCAAAATAGCTGGAAATCGTTCCAATATTGTTTCAATAAAATATTTCCTCCAAACCGCAATAGTTCGCGTATTTTCGCGGAGCAACTTATCCGATCGAAGCATTTTAATACTTGCGTTTCCAGAATTCGCACTGCGGTATATTTGTGTTCGGTCTACACAAAAGTAAACTCATCAGGGAATCGTGTTGCAAACGACGACACGTGTTATTTCTTATTTTCGCGTCAACTTCGCTTTGCTCCTTCATTTAGATTCTGAGGTTGACTGGGACGGAAGTGAAAAAGTTATAAAGATGTGAGAGGTTGAAGTCAAACAAAAGTCGTCCAAGCGTATAATTGAAAAGCTTTTGAGCGACATATTGCCACGATGGCTGACATTGCTATAACGCATCGAACTTAACCTTCTTCTAACGCTTTTATATTTTATAGATTGCAGAATATTTTTGCAGTAAAGAGTGATTCAACGTTTTATCCTGTGACATTCTTAGGAATTGTTCCGCCAGCGAAATTCCGTCGACCGACGTAAGACAACACTGGGCGAGCCGGGATCGTTGCAATTCGCTCGAGCAACGAAAGTATACGATGTGACAGCAACAACTGCGTCTCATGATTTTACTCGGTAAAAACCCTCTTTGAAACAAAATGTCAGCTTGTTCAACAAAAAGTTTGCCGCTTCAAATTCCTTCATTTTCAATCAAAAATTTCCGTCGATTCCTCGACATTTGTGTGTTTCCAGCATCCACGAGAATTTTACATTTTCAAGAGCCACCTACCGCGAGACCATCGTCACACTTTTCTCTCGATTTTTGTCACTCTTGCCGGTTTTGTCTTTCGACGCGGGGAAAAAACCGTAACGAACGTAGAGTTTTGGCGGACTTGTATTTTGCAAGAAAATAAAACGATATATACTCATCCGAGACCGTCAAGCTTTTTCGCTAACGTTTATTTTAGCTCGAGAGTCGCATCCCGTTTTCAGGTTAAAAGTTAGCTCGTGTAAAACAATTTTTACATTTCGGTTTCTCTCGGGAAGGATCGCCTGAACGGTTCGTAATGCTGGCATATGGGAGCGAATTAGCATCCTTGTTAAATCGAGTTCCACGATAAAACACATCGCTTGGGCGGGGAAAATTTCCGGGGCTGCAATGCGGGTTATGGCGAAACGGACATGGCTTTCGACCGAGAGAACCTAGTACTTGTGACTCGCGTTGTTTTCGTACACCGACAGAGAAGAGGGGAATTTTGCCACCGAGTTTTGCGTTAGCATATAACCAAACTGTTAACGCAACGTTGAACAAAGCGCTTAAGCATGAGTACTGGCTTGAGCACGCTACTGGCGAAACGGCCGTTTTCTATACCACACGTTTACGACAGCACTCGCAGGAAAACTCCGATATAGGAAAACGAGAGAGAGGGGGGGGGGGGGGGGGGGGGGGGGGGGGGGTATAGAGAAAGAAAGTATAATGAAATAAATTACCGCACTCTCAGTGAACAGTTCTGTAAGACAAAGACCTCGAATTGACAGAGTAAGTTTTGTAGAAATAGGAAGAAAAATATAGCCCGCTCTGAAATCGCGTCATAATTTGAAAAGCAAATCATTCATCTATATTTTCGTGCATTTTTAATTGAATAGTATTTGGCACGGGATGAAAAAAAATAACTTTCCTCGGAAGAGCCTTGAATGGTATTCGCACAAACACGACGGCCGATTGTTGTTGCGAATAAATATTAATAATGCAGACAGCAGTTGACGCCTTTCTCGTGAAATTGGCGATAATTGCAACACACCACAAACAAATGGAATTTCCATTATACTCACCGTACGAGCAACGAGCAGCGTTTATAAGTAATTGAAAATGTAATGATAAGCGATGTTGAATTATTAAAAAGCGGAACAATCAAAGTTAATGGAATTAGCATTTCAAGCAGCAATCCTATGTGCCGAATAGTATTTAGGAGCTTCGCTAACAAAGGTCACCCCCTAGCAGTACGCAACGTGTATGCAATGCAGATAAACTGCCGAGCTGGGAGTTTCTCCATCAATTTATTCATTTCGTAAAAGCAGCAAATGGATGCACCATTTTTGACACCGATGTCACATGTGCAAAACGGTTTTTAAATTACACACTAATTCGATATGCATGAACGAGCAATAAATACCTTTAGAACTTTCGTCCGCGATCGTGTGCATTTTCTCGGTTTTTTCGATCACGTTATTGCCAGAATATGTACCGGAAACTTTCATTATTATCATCGAAAAGAAACCCAGTACGTACAAGCAGAAAAAACAAGCGAAACTCGCCCTTCTTGGATCGCTTTTTCTTTCATCGTAGCACCCTCTGCCCCTTCCATTTCTATTCTATTCCCGGTATACCAAGACTAAATCCAAAGTTTTCTCCAGGCGATTTCCCGTTTTCCGGAAAATCGTTCCCGTCGTAACTTTTCGGTCATTCCTGTATCCCAATACTCGTTTATTAACCGTTTGCTTCAGTATTCACGCACAGGAATGTTTCCAGGAAATTGAAATAAATGCGAGACGAATAGAGTCAAGGCAGTCGGCCGACAGTTCCCTCAATTTTTTGTTGAATTTAAAATACAAGGAGATTCCATACGGTTTTCCCGACATGCGCCGTAACTTTTTTCCGTTGTAGTTTTTCCTAACAATACACGCAGAGCCAGGAGAAATTCTTATGTTTGTACTAGCATCGAACCCACGGAGCTACGCGTCGCCTTAAAAATTTCTCAGATTTAGAATTCAGCTTTCTAGACCAGTTCTGCAAAAAGCATTTACTCCTGATACACCAATCGAATCATGGAAAACCCGATTCATACGAAAATTATTCCTGAAAAGAATGAAGGAAATCTGGGTGTTTGTTGCTAGGCCACACAATTTTTTGTATCGATCCATTTGCATCTGCATCCACTTATCTATACGTAAAAACTGATCGACCTACATTCATACTATCGTATTCAACATGGAACACCTCTTGCCTGGCGCTTTCAAACTTTTGTCCGAAATATTTCGATTTTTCATAATGTGAAGGGAAAGTGAAGCGTGCAAAGCTTCGCCTGTGGAATGTCTTTGAAAGACCACGCCAAGCGCTGATACCATAAAGTTTGAAAAAATGGTTCGATATATTTCCCACCGAACGGGATTCAGACTGAAAATTCATTGTTGAGCGTTTAAACCTTTCGACTTGAACGAAGAATATGAAAATATTTCTCGGACTTTATTTAATGGACTGTGCGCTGAGAGCACACCGCGTGTGTCGATAAAATGATCCGGGAAAGTCATCTCGATGCGAGAATATCATATAATTCGAAAATCGTCGAGAAACTTTTTCACGGAGAATTCCCCGAACGGTTTTGCGCGGTGTTACCGAGGAATCCTTCGGAATGACATCGCAAACTTTCACGATTCCGTTTCCTTGCGGATATGTGTAGGCTTGAGAGTTCACGACAATTTTTTCGTCTCCGCATTACTTTTTTTTCATTGTTTTACTTATATACGAGATGTTCGTTGAAACGTGACATTATGGCGAATGCATGAGCATTTAATGTAAAATATCAGAAGTTTCTAAAGTTCATTTCAACTGACGGGCGGTACTATACCTTGCGGCCGAGCTATACGTGCCGGGAGCCCACCCGTGGATGGACAAGCATATCAGACTCACCTGGAACATAAAAAAATGACGAAATTAATGTAAAACGTGAATTCATCTTGTGCGTCAGCAACACGGCGAAAGTATATCTAGACTGCGGAGAAAAAAATCCCGAAAAAATGGTCAGGCTCGTGCCTGGCAACAAAGGGAAAAGGCATAATCAAAATTCATTTCCAGGGTAGAGACGCGCAAATTTTTCTCTCCACGAACCACTATAATGTAAACAAACGGAAACGATTAATCGGCAAAAGCTGTTTGCGAGAAGCGTCCGAATCCGACTTTGCACGGGAGCGTTACAGTAGTAAAGTCGCCGAATGGTCGGACGCAAAGCATCGGCTCGAGGATCTCTATGGCCTGGTCTCTCGCGGCACGGAGTGGCGTTTCCAATATGATGCCGGAGGCCAAGTTAAATGAGCAAACTGTTTCGCAGAGCTTCGGTTAGTTCATATAGGAGAAAGGACGGAATGACACAAAACGGCATTTTGTACGAGCACAGACGTTAAGTTAACGGCAAGTCGAGCTCGCGGTGTTGCCCCATCATTTACAAACGTTCACTGTTACCCACTATCTCTCTGGACATAAAAAAAAGCATGCTGGCAAAGTAAGATGGGACGTTAGTACAACGTTGAACAAATAACGATGAGGCGCATATTTTCCGTTGCCGCGTGAGTTACGAAAAAAATGAATTCGTGCACAAGAATAACAGTCTCGTAATTGCTGAGATAAATAATTTATTCAGGATCCATATTTCGAGGGAATTTTCCTCCATCATGAATCTTGAGTATCATTCCCTTCGAATATTCGATGGTCATTGCATGCATTAACTGAGATTACTCCTGAGGCACACACGTGTCTCAAGTGGAAATGAAAAGATTTTGATCACACTGCTTGACGCATTGGTTCGCGAGGATCACGATCAGATCACGTAGAAAGTATTAGCACGTTTTTTTTCCGTTTTCATGAGAAAAAAAAACAGAATAAAAAATATCGTACGCAAAACACGTCCGCAGGTATGAATTGCCAAGGGTTTTATTTTTCTTTCAATTTTTGCAATTGAATAGTCTTCGAGTTGGGGTTAACAAGGTGAAGAGAGGAACAGAGATTTGGAAGGCGACAAAGAAGGCCACATGGACAGCAGTCAGATATGGAGGCGAGTAAAGCAGACGAGGGGCGATGAACGCTCACGAAAAATAAATGTGACGGGTTGATTTATCGTCAGAGTGAGATTGCCCTTTAGCGAAGGATTTTTGGAGGATGGTGCGGGTTGTAAGCTTGTGAACGAATACAAGCCCGCAGTCTCGGATGAGGGAATTTCGTATCGTGCGAAAAAGTGTCGTTCGGCTTCTTTCCCTCTGCTTGAAATAGCTCAGACTATAGTGAGCAGGAAGAAGGGAGTATCGGAGAATAATGTGCCGGAGTACTGGCGTTTTTTACATCGCGAAAGTCCAAATGGTGGGTAAAATTTCGCTAGGAAAAAGAACGAGCCAGCTGGGGTAGGAAGAGGGTCATTCTTTCCCATTTAATTTGAGCAGAGAAATTTCGTCCGAGCCTCCCCTGTAGGAACGCAGTGGTAAACGAAATAAGAGAGACACAGAGGAAACGAGAGAGAGAGAGAGAGAGAAAGGGAAATCTAAAGAGATTCTCAACCTCTGCTGCGTTGCCCATTACCGGAGAAGAGCGAGATAGCTGCGAGTTATTTACAGGGGAAGTGGTCCGTAAAGAACTAGACCGACCGGTCTAGACGCAGTAAAATACTAAGAGAAAATCGTAACGTGACCGCACAATGGCCCTTCCTACGGTGTGGCCTATTTACGCCCTCAAAAACTTGATATATCTATGAGCACGCGTAAGGTGTGACGCACACGCAAAAAGTATCGCGAAACCGGTCGCGATATCCTCACAAAAAGGAATGAAAGATGCTTTTCATCGACGCATACCAAAGCGCTCCAAACACTATGCAGAATGTGTACGTAACGCACAGTGACCTCATGGCCTAGTGAATCGATACAGAAGCAGATTGCATGCAAACTCGTGAATCGAAATGAAAAATATTCAGCAGCGCTCTGCATTAATGGGCAAATAGAGAAAAATCCATTTATCTTCTCCCTTTTGTTTCCTCATCTTGGCCTCTTATTTCCGGAAAACGCTGAACAATCACCTGAACTCTTTACACAATAATACATAGTTTGTATATGGCCGTGCATTTCTCTTTGTTCTCTCTCGTCTCATTCTCGTGTTATCATTACGTCATACAGCATCAGGACAACTGGGCCAGTTTTCAGGATATAATGCGTTTTCTCCGGCTTTATCACTTCTCTATGCAGTTCACTCTCGCTCCCTCTTTTGCTCTTCTCCTATCATGGAATATGTGTCACTGGAGCGCACCATAAAACAATGCCTTTCTAAAGTTGACACCAGAGAGCCTAGCATATGCATTTTCCAAGTTAGCATTTCCGCGTTGAATCGAGAACGAGACATGTGCCCTTTGATGAGCGAATCTGCAAACTCATCAGCTCCTACCTTGTTATTTATTCGATTAAGCGAGTTGTAATATCGTCCCTTCGTTATCGCAACACGTTTGCTTCTCAGACAATGGAGTCGAGTTGCAATTCCCTTCGACCAAACTAGCTCTACACGGTTTTATCCGATCAGATTGACATCGGAGACTGAGGGAGCGAGAGAGAAAAAGATTTGAACGTTTTTTCCACTTGCAAAATAAATTGCGATGAAGCGAAGGATGATAGAGGGCAATTCATCGTTCCAACGTGATCAGTAGCAGAATGATGAGTATATCAAATTATTAGGGGACGAGTTCTACAGTTTTGCGATGGTCTGGCCGTTAGTGGGCCATGACCATGGATGAGTTTTATAATTCGGACGTCGAGGGATCAAATGACACCGGGCAATCCTACAGCAGATTATAAAAAGTGGAAAACCTACATTACACTTGTGTAATGATCAAAAATGTCATTCAACTCGAGTTTCCCTCACGCATTACTAAGAGATAAACGCTAGAAGACGTCGCCTCGGCATTGTTATAGGTTTTCCAGTAAAAAGAGCTTGGTTCACAAATGTGACGAGCCAGTATACGAAAACGTTCGGCCCAATCGCGAATGAAAATAAATATACGTGTATATATGAATATCTTGGCTCTGGATTATGCGCAAATAAATATGTATAAGGCTCGAGCATCGCGATTTACGATATTATACCTCACCCTCATCACGCCGCACCTTTCCTCAACAGTCGCGAAACAGATCCGTGGCGTAAAGAGCGCATGCCTCAGCTTGGCCACATTTTCTTATTCTCGTACCTTTTCCTCGTGCAAAAAAAAATCTCCAGAACTCTTATAATGGAGAGAAAAGAAAAAACTGGAAAGAAGATCCTTGCTCTGTTTCGCGTTGGATCTCTTAGAATAGCTCCTTTTTACGATTTGCTTCGAGAGCAATGGAAGTTGGAGCATTGGTGCAGTTGAAATTCCTATAAAAATATATTCCGCAATGCCTAAATAGATTACTTCAAAGTTCTGTAAATATTTTCACATACAAGTTACTGAAATGAAAATTTGCTCGACCTCGACTCAATCAACATTTTTAGTAAATTAGTTCCAAGAAATATCCTCAGCGAATCGATAACTTTAAATTCTCCCACTCGGAAAAGTTTTATTTGATGAGATGGCAGGGTGATGGGGAAATCATGGGAGGAAGAGTGCAACATAATGTTCTGACGTTTTTTTTCTGCTATCCGAGAAAAATGGTGAAAAACAATTGTAGATGATAAGTATTGGTACGTCGATCAGGATTGCTCGGAACGTCTCGTACGTACACACCGTTGATGGATTATTCACCACGACAGAGCAAGAGACATACAGTGACTGCTCAGATAAATTTGGCAAAAATCACTGACATAATGGATAAAAGAATTCATAGATGATGAATAGAAATGAATAAAAACTACAATCATGTATGCATAATTTGGGAGTTCATTTTTGTGTGAGTAGACGTTACGCAACAATTTTCGCGTCATATATTTACGAGGCGATGCTAGAGGCTCGTCAAAAAAGCTATTAATACGAGGGTGGCTAAGGCTTTTGTCAATCCATTCTCTCTGTCCACCTCGAAGCAGGAAATCATTTGGCTATGGGTGAAAAAAAAATGAAACTCGCCAATATGTTTTATTTGCTCGATCATAAACTGCGCCTCGTGTTCTCTGATCGACATATTTAACGAAACTGGGGGCTTAACTTGACAATTTCACATGCGTGTATGAGTGAGCTCACATGCCAGTGCGTATGAGCTCGACGAGTTTTAAGAGTGCCCGGAAATATTTAGAAGTCGTTGGGCTCTGAAAAGTGTATTATAGCAGTCGAGTGTTGCGTTGTATAGACCAGTCGCTATGATCAACGCGACATGAGTATGCGCGTGTACAAAATGAAGCTCGTTTTCAGAGAAAAAGTTTAAAACGCTCAACAAAAGTTCTCAAACAATAGAACTGTCCATTCTGGACAACAAAGACGTGACAAAAATAAAACGACAGCATTGGATATTAAAATTTTTACTGCCGCGCAGCATCCCGGTAGTAAATCCTATAGTTTTAAGGGTCGTCAGCAAAAACAAAGCATACAGTTTCAGTAAATTTGAGTTTTCGATGCGCTGAATATTAGGATAGCTCAGAAAAACGATCAATAATTTTTGTTTCGAACAAACCATGGAAAAAAGGGTGGTTGTAGCCACATATTGGAAGGTTGAGTGAGCGACTATTATGTTTTTTTGCAATCAAAGATGAAAGTGATAATTCTCATTGACAATTGGAGAAACAAATCCAATCTGATTTGAAATTAAAAAGCAACAAGGTTTTATCATGCCAAATGCAAAAAAAAAGAATTTTTTCTCCCCTCATATCTGTAGGTGGATTAACAACTGCATACGAGTAGCAGTGTTTGTGTTTTATGAAAATCGAAAAAGCAGAAAAAAATGTGTGTTTTTTTTCGAACGCGATTGAATTTCCTTCTTCAATTTTGAATAAAGATCATGACTTTTTTCTTTGTGGTGATCAGAATGAATGAAAACTTCGTGGAAACCCTTTTAATGTTTAGACGGAATCGTCTCTTCCATCAATTATGCTCGCAAGGAACAAATTGGTTTTTTCTTAACCACCGTTTACTAAATATTCATTCATACATGTCAAGTATCTCGAGTGTGCGCACATTTTTAAAATGCTTATTGACAGAGAATTCTTGATGACTGTTCTGCCTATTATATCGTAATGGCCTGTTTATATCACACAGTTTCCACAGTGAGAATGCAGCGATGGAGCCTTTGGCGCCTATGTCTCGACGCACATTGCCCATCACGACGAATAGTCATTTTTAAAGGTTGAAGGAAGGCGCCGCCAGGCCAGAAATGTTGCTCGATGTTCCCCATAGTTACGAAAAATAGAAAAAAAAAACACTATTATTAAGTATATATAGGGGAGAGGCGGGCAAAGCGGAACACCCGGGCAAAGTCCGCTTCATAAACCCGTGATACGAAAAAATAAAAAATGAATTTTCATGTGTCTCCATGAGTTTGTACAATTTTTTATACCAAAACCATTTTCCCCATTCCGTTTGCCGGAATTTGGCAAAAATTTTCATAAAAGTCATTTGCATGCAGAACATTAAAAAATGGTAACGATTATTGAAAGAGAAATTATTTTTTATCCAAGTTTTTCAATCGACTTAACGTCGTCTCTCAATTTTTTAAGCCGGACGATCAGAATTTTTAAGATTTGGAGTGGAAAAAAAAAGTCACATTTTTGGGGGGCTGTTCCGCTTTGCCCGCCTCTCCCCTACATATATAGATAGAATCGTGCAGATAAAGAGAATACGAGCGAAAGGAGCAAAAAGAGCGAGGGAAAAACGAGCGACAGGGCTTACATTTTCGCAAAGTTGAAATTGCAAGTCGTAAACCGTACTTTATAGAGGACATATGCTTCACTGGCGGAGGTCGGCAAACTTGAAAATATTGCTTTTTGTAATGCAGTACACATTACATCTCTGTGGATAGGGGATAAGAACGAAGAACGCGAGCGGAAGAAGGAGAACGATGGGGTGCGCGAAGAGTTGACGAGAATGTACTGGAGTGCAGAGAACATCGTAAGAATAAAAACTGTGCAATATCGTATAGAAAAGATGTAGTCGTCGATTCGGGAAGATAATAAAAACCTCCGCGTAATCAGTAGTACAAGTATTTATACGAATGTCTGTACTATTACAATTCAATTTATAAGAAAACATACGCGGTAAGTCGGGCACATTATTCACGATAGTTTGACGGTGAAACTTTCTCGCTTGCGAACATTTGCCGTACATCATGAGTAGAAAAGTTTGGTGATGCTTGAAGCAGTAAACGTATTTTCGCGATTCACCCAGATAGTCGAGTATGAAAATGGCACAGCGCAACTTCAAACACACATGCATCAAAATCAATCGAATGATCATGAAGATATGCCGATTTATGGGGATAATGGTGGAACAGAAGCGGGGTACCAGTCGTACAATAACGATGAAGCGTTGTTATGCGATGAGCGAGAAACGCAAAATTTAGAAGCGCTATTCATCGTGCAGAGAAGTCGGGAACCGAATGAAAAGAAAAAAGAGATTCTCACACAGCCATCAAGCTGACCTTAGACTCTCATCCCTTAGCGATGCTATCGACGATGACCTATCGTAGGATCAGCAGGGAAGAAGAAGAACGAGAAAGGAGGTGCTTTTGGTTCTGTCGGTTAGTCTTGACTCGCAACGCCCGACCACATGCAATCCCACGGTTGATTGCGCAAGTTTTACAAGTTATTTGAGATCGCAGAATATCTCTGGTGGATCTGTGTATCCAAGGAATATATATAGACAGAGGTAGCGACGTGAATGCGCAAGGAAACATGGAAGAGGCAATTCCTTAGTTGGTCGATTCTAAGGATCCCTCGAGTTACGTTGTCAGGAAGTGGAATGCCCTCGCGGTTTGGACTGAAAAGAGAGAGACCTTAATCGAAGCAGAATTCTTTTTTCAAATGTCACGATTGCACGAGAAGGGAATTAAACGTGGCGTTGAATTCCCGGGCCGCACGTCACAACCAACGTAACAGCGGGAAATTCAATTTTTCCCTCTTTCGTGTCGTTCCATATAACGATTTCATAAATTCTTATTTCATACTCGTATTTCTTATATTTCAGCTCCACCAGCGGCAAACCCTCTTCCAGGTTACAAATAGACGAACAATCGAGTGGCAGCTAACAAATCGTCGAAAACAACGAACCTTAATCAAACGATGCACGGTTCGAAAGAAAACATCGCTCCTTGACGTACGTATGACGAGATTAAATATTGAATAGCTCATATCGAGATGGAAAAGTTTCATCAAAGAGTTTACAAAATCGAGAAGAGCGTCACGGAGTCGAATACGACGTCAAATTCTTTTCGAACAATGTAGCGCACACCCTATGACCGAACAACTTTTGTCCCCAAGGGAAATTCCGACGGGACGGAACACCGAGAGGTCGTATAGTCCGTGGTGTATGCCCGTATTTGAAATATTGAGCTTACGCCTTTTTCTCTCGGCTCTTGTGTGACCATCTCTCGCTCTGCTTCTATACATGTGTATCTTTATTCCATACGAACGAAACAGTACGCCGACGTAGTCGACTGGCGTTACGTGACCGCCCCGAACGTTCTTCCAAATCATCTGAATTATTCCAACGTCCAAAGAGAATGCTTTGTGCTTCTATTTCTAGCTTGAAATAGAGATGCTGCCCGTGGTCACTTGACAATTGTATACTCAATAAAAGCTGTGTAACACACACAGTCACGAGAAAAACTGGAGGCAAAGAAATGTCAAGTGTGCTTTGATCCATAATCCAAACAAACCCAAGATCGAGCACAGTTTTCGTCTCATAAACATAAATTTAATTGGAAATGTTTTTTTTTTTTTTTTTTTTTTTCATTTTCTTGTTCAATGAATGTTTTATCAAAAATTGTTACAATTCAATCCAAAAAAATGTAATATGTTGATTCGATTAAAGCGGAAAACCTACGATGTTGATGGTTTGAGTTTTGCCATAAGCGCATCGATCGTAGCACAGCCAAGCCCGAATACCTCGTCCTCGCTTTTTTCCGCATCAATATTCGTAGTGATTTTCTTCCACGTACCAACTACTCCGCCAATCGAATTGAAAAATATTTTTATTCTCTCGGCTATTGCCATTTCCGCATCGTCAAAGCGTTCCTTCGCTATAACTCGCGATCTCATCCTTCCCTCAAGAACTTGTTTTCGCGCCCACAAGTATATACACAAGTTCGGTTGTCGTACTTCTTTCGTGAAGATTTTGATCTGTTTTTTATTTCTAGGGAAACCGATAATCAAGTAACCCGGTAACGATGGGGCGCTTACGATTTTTTCTTCTATTTTTTGGATTACCACGTCTGCCGGTATATTTCGACCTTGCTGCATGATTTTTTTCATAATACTTCCCCTTTCGGTACCAGAATTCGCCTCAATCCGCATCAGTTCCGATATTGTAATAGGCATGAATCCGTACTTTGCGGCTAAACGTTTGCCAAGTGTCGTCTTGCCGGCCCCCGGACCACCGATTAAACAAATTATCGGTTTATTTGATTCAGCGACATGTGAACAATCAATCGCAGCATTTCTTGGCATGCTGTCGCCCAGCTCGTCCTTGCCAAAAGAAGCACCCATCTCACTGCGTTAACTTAGAGATTCCACGTGCAGGTTTCACCGAAATACTTGCTCCCCGTTGACAACCTCGAGAACAGGATACAATTAGATCAAGCTTAATATTTTCTTTCTCTCTTGATCCGATATTGAAGGAACTTTTCTCATGCTTTCGATCAACTCCTGTCCATTGCTTTTCATCATTAAAACACTATTGACAGTCGAGAGACAGATGAATCGCAACGACTACCACGCGGCTAAATTCACTCAAGATAATACGCTCTTTCAAATCGATGTAAAAAATATTTTTCGCCACAGTTATTTCCTTTTTAGCAGGAAGATGATGAGAGTGTGCAGAAAACCTACCGTATCCCTAATCCCATGCTTTCGAGTGAGAGAATTATTCCATTTCCCAAACTTTGGCTTCATTTGAAAAAAAAGGGAATGATGTTAATCCACCGAGCTTTATCTTTAGATCCTGAAAGTTTCGGGAGAACGTTTTGAATCTGTGAAACGCGACGACGATGATTCTGCGATTGAATCAATCACCAGACGATTGGAAAAAGTCTCGCTTATCCTCGAGACGAAGAGTTTCGCGTTAGACAATGTTTTCTCCCGAGTAATCCAGCAACTGAACAAGACAGTGAGAAAAAGCGATCGTTTCATGATCGAGATATTGGACTGTTCGGAAAAACAAATACTCGAGGTAGCTGAGAGGTTAAAAGATGTAGGCGAATCCACCAAAGTCAAGTGCTTGCGCGATCATAGAATTCAAACAGAAATCATTTGTACGGCGTTTGTGAAAAATATCAAACGATGTAATGAAAAAATGGTGACAAAGTTGGAGATAATGAGAAACAGTCTCGAGGAAAGTTTAGAAAAAGCGAAATCATTGCACGACAGCTTGAAAACATCCGTACAGAATCGTGACCGTGCAAGAGGTCGTCAAGTTTTTTCAACAAATATTGAAAAAGATCAGACGCTCAAGAGAGTTAAGAAAATTGATGAAACTCTGGATCTCATTTTCAACGATAAACAATCGTTCGAACCAGACATACAAACATTGATATTGTGTCATGCGGTCGCTCGGAACAAAGTCGCTAAAGAATTCAAAGAGCTTTTGAACCGAACGGAGAAATCCTTCCGGGCAACGAAAGTTGAAGAAAATTCTGAATGAGCGAGCAAGAGAAAACGGCATGGAAATGAAAGTTCAGATGGTTGCGTACAAAATTTCCATCCAATTGAACTCCAACTTCTTGCCCTGAAGGCTATCTCGGAGTTTAAATAATGAGAAATATTGACAAGCTCTTTAAACAAGAAATATATTAAACATTCATCAAACACAGTAAAACTTATAATGACGAGGCGAGCTTGCAAGTCAATTCTCATTCGAGGAACAATTGGAGCGATTGAAACTTTACAAAACAGAAACGAATGATTCAAGGGGCGAGATCAAAGACGCGGTAAAGTGAAGAGCTTAACCACTGAATACTAATTCGGGAGGTGTAACTCGTACAGTACGACACTTCTTTACATTGTAATGGGCGAGCCAACGCTCGAGCGGTCCCTTGACCAGTCGAGATCCTTTAATAAATGCCCATGTTCTCAGTCGAGTATCGTTCAATATCCATCAAAATCTCAATCCGCGAAGAGCACAAAAGCGAAGTTGGATCTAGGATTCCAGACTCGTCTGAATTCTTCCGAAAAATCGCTGATTGCGACTTGTAACGAGTTTTCTGCTGATTTGCCAAAATCAGTCACGCCACCGGAGGCGTATAACGAGACAGACGAACGTAACGACGTTGATTTCGTTTTAGTGATGAATATCTCACCAACGCACAAAACTATTGAAATTAAATGTATAGACATCGAGACTGATCGTAAGCATAAGACGACATTGCGATTAAAGAAAATGAGAACGAAATTAATCAGGACAAATGTATGTTTCGGAGTAACCTGCAAAATGTCAAGTTTCAAAGGTTACGCTTAGCGCGTGATCTTCAGCACATGAATTCCGGCCGTGACGTTGAGTTATTTTCACTGTTTTTTTTTCTACGGCACGAACGTTGAGGCAAGTGTTTTGTTGATTTGTGAAAAGTAACCAAAATATTCGTCATAACCGTCAAAATTATACAAGAGAATCCGTATGGGGAGAGGCGAGTGGAAAAAATGATGGTGGTTCGGTGCGCGGGGGCTGTGACGACAAAGTGAAGAATATGGGGGCTAGCACGTCGAGCGAGGATAACAGTGAGGGCTCGACACTCGAAGGATTGATCGCAGAGGCCAATCGCGTCTTGGTCAGAACTGCCGAAGTCATAACTCAAACGGTGGAATCGGAGGTCGGAGACATGGTAAGCGATCTTCAGGAGCGAGCTGCAGCCAAGGTAAATAATTATACACATATGCATCTTTGCAAAGAGACAAGTATCATGCAAGAACGTCACGAAAGATCGAGCGCGACGAGCAAAAAATGAGAAAAAGGAAGAAAAAAAAAATAAAATGAAAAGAGCGAAATTGTTTTCTTTCCTCGTGTTGGTATTCGTTGACACGTGTTCTTATCGATCGATCACAGATGGGTGCAACTTTTGCAATGATCCAAGAAAAATTGGAAGAATTGTCGCGTCAGAGTGAAGAAGCGGAAGCGTGCGTGCGGCGAAAAGAAGCCGAGCTCCAAGGTATACAAGTTAAAATGAAGAATGCTATGCTCGAGTGTTACAGCAAACACAACGATGCCCTGGAGAAGTTGCGTCCTGACAGAGCGATTATTCACACGGAAGCGACGCAATTCAAACAGGAAGCACAGCGCGTAATCGAGACCTGTATGGCTAGTGACAATCGTGTCGAATGTTTTCGCACAGGAATCGCCGAATTGGGCATCAAGGCGGATGTTCTATTGAAAAAATTTCAAGCATTAGCAAAACGCGAGGCTGAGCTACGAGCCTCAAATACGAAACAATTTTTAGAGTGCGACAAGAAAGCCGTGAACGAGGCTAACAAAGAGTTTAATCGTCTCCTCGAAGAAATCAAAAGATGTAGTCAAACTCCATTGAATAAATCTTAATTGCGTCAGCCTCTCTGAACGATCATCCATCAAGTAATTCGTGTTTTTATTGAATCAATCATATATTATTCTCGTCAATGTCCCGGCTCGATGTCCGGGAGTGAAACTTAATTTACGTATGACACCTTCACTTTCGTAGCCATAAAACTATGCCAATGAAAGTTCTACGATTTGAGTACATGGTTGAATGAACTCGTTCGCTCGGTCTCTCTCAAATTCTATCGCGTTTCGTCCTGCTTTTCAGATACCTATAGTCTCCCTTGCCGATTCAGTTCGTTCTTCTCTCGCTACCGCCATACCTACTTCGCTTTCTCCCTCATCTCTCCCTCACTATCTGTTCTTCCGAACGTTGGAACTCCGGCACTTCGAGATATTCAATTGATTTAGGTACGCGAGAACCGGGAGGACTTTAGCCATATAGGAAGCTGGGAATGCGACCGCACGATAGAATTCCCAGAGCAACAGCAGTGACGCTCTCGAACCCGGTGTGGTCACTCCGAATCGTTTCGAGAGCAACGGACCGAGTGAGCGAATACGTATACGAGGGTGCTTTGCTCTCTCGGCCACCTGTGTCACCTACCACCGTTGCCATATTCCCCGTTTACACATGCGGAATCTAGGCCGTATCTCGTGCTTTCTTCCCTCGTTCAACCGATCAATCGAGCCATCACAATCCTCCTACATTATACAGACCGAGGCTTTATACCCTCACGATGCGTTATATCGATCTTACTGTACAAATTGGAAATTCCTTTCGCGACGCGAACCACCCTACGATTGTCTACTATCGTCCAGTTTTGTCACACTGCCCTTATTTGATGATCAGTATACGCCCGTGCCTACTCCCCCAGGCTCGCTGAATAGCCTAAAACAAGACTGGCAAATCCGCCGGTAGATTGAAATATATATCTCGACCTCGACGTCTCCAAGGGGATGACGTTCCGTTGAATCTCGTGATATCGATCTCATGAGAATCCGAACAAAATCAGTCCGTCAAATTTTGATTAGATATCTATTAAAATATGAATCGAATATTTGGTTAGAGTCTACATGAGCTTGATCATCGTGTACGTTGATGTAGACGTAACGGAGCACGTATATCGTCCCAATACTCACGACGATCGTCGAGACTCGTAAAAGCTGAATTCTCTTCGTCGAGTATTCGCGTATCACGTATTCATGCAGCAAGCTCCGTGGACGCCGTGCTGTCTTTCACATTATATACATACGTATGCGTCAAGGGTGTATCCTCGTATATTAGAGACTCGAAAGCTTTTCATGTATGCTAAAAGATTTCCGCGGGGTTCCATGGAAGCGCGCGACGCGAGAACCAAGCGCGCAATGGAACGATTGAAGCACGAAGTAACTTTACGTTGAATATGTAAATAATATATTTATAGGGCTCTTCTCGGTATATGTGTTCCTGGCAAGGTTAAAGATCGGCGAGGTTTTCCGCAGCATCGATTTTTGGTTAAAGCATTACGGCAGAAAAAATATATACACAACTATGTGCCAGCGCTAAAAGCAGGATCCTTGTCTCTCGAAGACTGCATAGTACTAATCAGTTTCATCGTCCTCATCGTCGTCGTCGTCGTTTCCGTTATGGAGGGATACGAAAAAAGTGGTTGAAAGGAGATGAAAAGTACGGGCTGGTTAGCGTAGCTGATGGTGGTTTTTCCGCACGACTGGTTAAAAAGTCTCATTAAAATAAATGAACTACTGAGGCTTCGGCGAGGTCAATTAGGTTACCAGCCCCGGAGATCACCGGAACCGGACGTACAGAATCCTTCGGACCCATATCAAGATAGAATTTAGATTAACTAACCTTGCAGACTTATACGACGGTTTAAAAAATAATAAAAAAAACTCTCATCCCCCAGAATATGTTCATTTTTGTAGAAACAGAAAAACCAGAATAATGAGCAGGAGATAAAATGTATGGGAGGATATTTCATCGTCGAAAGTCATTAACGACATTTTTATTCGGAACAGCTATGCAGAATGACTCGGAGAATTTAATTCATTTTCAACTGTCGAAATACCTTTTCCGTTGAAGGGTCATGTAAAATTTTGTTCAGCACAGTACTAATTTCACTTTCTCTTTATTCAGCGATCTTCAGTCACTTGGGCCGAGAAGCTCCAGACAATTTTCGCTAGTAGGAGAACGATCGACGTTTCCAATTAGACATGACAAACAGAATACAAGCCCTATCGCAGCGAACGTTGATTGCTGGCTTTGCAGAGACTTCCCTCATTAACTAATTACACCTTCGAGAGAAGTTACGGAGATCAACAAATCTATATTTAAGGTACTCTCATTTATATCTTCTTCTTTTCAATTCTGTCGAACTCCTAATCGGGCGTGTAATAGGAACGGCTGATGGAAATTGTGAATGACAACCAAGAAGTCGTTGCAATCGCGATGTTTTCGCGTAAAATAATAAAAATAGATCGATTACGACCTTTTCTGAAAATTTCAAAATGCCGTACATTTCTGTCGGCGATTCCGACGAAATTCTTAACGAATGGAGAGCCCGTGTAGATTAACATCTGTGCAAAACGGGAGCCCTGTAGCTCAAAACCGTTGTCGAATTATGATCGTTCTACCTTTACAGTGCCAGATCATATCCACACACACACACACACAAACACACACGCGCGCACGCACGCACACACACACATCCAGACATTTCTTCTAGATATGATTTTTCGACATTTTACGACAGTTTTTAAGCAAAATTGAAAAAAAAAAATCACCTTCAAAAGCCGTCGGCATCAAAGTTCGACAGCCGGAGATATATGGACAATGAAATCCATAATTATGGAAATTGATTTGCTCCGTAAAATGCAAAGAATTTTTCCGAGCCCCTTTCCATTTTGCAAAATTTACGTTAAAATCTACGTCTTCATGGTTGGAGTAAAATGAGAATAAGGAAAGGGTAAGTTATGAACTATGCATATACGGGGTCGCAGTAGCCAGTGTTGAATACACTCTGGAGATATAAATATACATAGCTTAGAACGTACCGGCTAAATCTTCAGGAGTGTGACGGCCGGCAAGTCAGCTCGCAACGTCGCGTTTTCATGTTTGCGCTTTTGCGTTTTTTTCTTAGTTCGTGTACAACAGACAGGACTAAGAGTTTTAAGGGACATTCGTAGTCTCACCAGAATGCTCACGAAGAGTCTCGAGACACAGATCTCTCCGTGGAGTCATGAAAAATTTAATCGGCATGAAACTTTGACGAGAACCACCCTCCATCTGCGCCGGCGTAACAGTTACACCGTGTACAATGTTTCCGACTCAGTTAAACTGGAGCAGAAACCGAGCATCTACGTCTCAGCACTTTAACAAATTGTTTTTCACGAGCTAAGAGCTCTTCGCCAATATACATCTTTCCGAGCACCCAATTTTTCGATTATCCATGTTATCTAATTTTATACATTGTGGAGGTTTCCAAATTTTCCGAGACGTTTTTTTTTTTTAAACGACAGCGATGTTCATCAAAGAATTCCAGAGAAATGACTCCCTCGAGTAGCAATAAACAGAGTTCGCTGTTATCTTCGCGAAAAGAGACGTCACGAAATACCTGGAGGAATTATTGGCAACAGTTTAATGATGTCAGAAAAAATGAGTGAATTTTCATCAACAATTTGAAAACTGAATTTCGTAGAAAGCGTGGAATTCAAATCATATGAAAATAATAAATAAAAAAATGGAAAAAACTCTCTGGTTGCATTGCAACGACGCGAAATTCAGACACGTTTTAACGAGAGGCAAGACTAATATCACGAAAGAATATCTTGAACCTCGTGCTTATCTTATTTTTATCAAACGAGCGGATTATTCATTCATATTCGTATCCAGTATCCATTTGTCTAAACGTTTATGTTGCATTATTACTCCACCATAATCGTAACTGTCCAAATAAATTTAAACGATAAATTAGATTTCTGGGAATGTTGTCCTGGGTTGCGGAATTTCGAGAACTGAGATACGGAGAGTCAAAAGTCATATAAACGCCATCGAGATTCGAATGACGTATGAATGGGGTTGCGTTAATGGCGACTATATATCGCAACTGTACGATTTGTACAAAGTAAACGGGATGTAAGTTACGTGGGTGAATCGTTTACGGATCCATTTGGAGAATTTTATTAGCTCCGCATAATCGAGCTGGTAAAGCTTGTAGTAAAATTGACATGCCAGGAAAACTTTGAAGATTTATCATATCGGAGAATTCTCATAATTCTGTCTGAAACAAATATATTTAAACATTAACCTAGTGTCCGCTACGATGGAGGTGAACCACACACGTATCTTTCCGTTTCGACACGAGGAAAATCGAAACGGAAGGTCAGGCGAGAACCGGTGTAGCAGTTAGTCGTGTGCATGAAGTGGGCACAGAATCATGCAGACAAACACTCTTTGTCCACACGATGAAGCTTCGTTCGTAACTCGAATGGATATGACCTCCCGAAACTCTTTGCCTTCTCTTTATTTCTCTCTCTCTCTCTCTCTCTCTCTCTCTCTCTCTCGCTCAATGATTCGGAACGACAGAAAGCACTCGCGAAGTGTCTCTCTCACGAAACAATTTCTGTGTGTGTGTTCTGCCGTTCCTATAACTTCATTACCCGCGGGCAAGAGCAATGTTGAGCGGAAAGCCGAAACGGAAAGTACGAGTTTCATTTGCCGGTGGAACATAGAAGAAATGCGCAGCATCCACGATATCAACGCAGTTTTTTTCGTCTCGTACGGTTGTATCGTACTCCTAGAATGATGTACTAAGCTGCAAAAACTACAGGTATATCGAATTCCTATTCTAACGGGTTAGTGTTTTTCCTCTGACTGCAACCATTGAGCTTTTTCCACAGTGTCACACTCCAAACAGCTTCCGCTTGCGTCATTGACGTTGCCAGGAGGAACAATGTGTTCGTCGTTGAACTGAACGCGCAAAAATCCCTCGAAAACAAAACTAATTCTGATCTTCTTAACAGAGAAAAGAAAATACTTTGATGATCATCGCTTAATCATGAAAATTCCTCGACGTCGAATCTCTCACAACAGGTCCGTTTCTATATTGTTATATAATATTCACCCCACATCGCATCAACTTTTCCACAGTCGTGAATAATGGAATTGAACTCAAACGATGACCCTCGTTTGCTCCAATGCTTCTTCCTATAGTATGGAATACATTTAATCGAATACAGCCAATCCAAGTTCTCAAGGAGCCGAGGGTATAAAAATAACGAAACAGCGAATGTTACCGCGTGGTCTTAAACGATTTTACCCACAGACAAAGAACCTCATTTCGTAGTGAACGAGCATCGGAGAATCTGGAAAATAAATCAAAATAAATGTGTTCGAAAAGACCATATTCCAATCATTTAAATTATCCATTTCTCCCCAAATTCTTACGAGGAAAGAGCGACGTCGCAGTTTTCTCGGATCCGTATAATTTCTCACTTGGCAGTTTCTTCTCATGCGATGTCAGGCTCATTTTAATCTCCCAGGCTGTAGGCTCGACGGAGTTTGTTTAAAATTTGCGTATTATATTTGGAAGTTGAAGAAAGAGGAGAGGATGGGGATATTCATGATGTGGTACGAATTTGGCAATATCCGTGAATGTGGCTTTATCGTGTTTTCGAGGCCCGCAGATCCGAAATTCGTAAATTATCGCCCTGTTTGACGTTATCTGCCTTTTCGGGCAGCCCTCGGTGACAACGAATCGGATTGTCCGTAATTGATCGCGACAGTTTCGAAGCTCTAAAACCGACGTACAGTAAAGTTGGGAAATATAATTTATTGCAAAAATACTTTGCCCTGTTATCCTGAAATTTTCGGAATTTTATACTTCCGGAAATTATTTTGTTGATATTAGAGCAGGAAGCGTTTTTGTTTGTCTTTTACATACGACGGAAATAAGAACAAAACGTGGGTATTTGTTTATTCTAACCAAACGCGACGGCCCCTTAGACGTGGTCACGTAGTTCCCCATAATCCCACAATTCGGTGTTTATCGTAACTACGAAAGACAACCTCCGAGTTTCCAATTAATATATTAAATATATTCATGATTGCTTGGCTCCGGCCCGAGTTGCAGGAAATTGCTTGATAAGTATATATCACGAGCTTTGGTCAGATTTGAATATAGGATCAAGATAAATTGATAAACTAAATTGATTTTGGACCGGTTGAGTTTTGCTTGCGATTTAGCTGATAATTCGGTGGGTCATTAAGCCAAGGGCTGGATGTATGAAATATAAATGTGCTAGAAAAGAGGACGCTGAGGAGAGAGTGGTCCGAAGAGAAACGGTTAAATGGCAAGCAATAAAGGTTGAAGGGTTTTACTCTCCGAGTGTCTTCTTTTCGATATTCCTTCGTTCGGTATATTAATCCTCATGTCTCGAGATACTTTTTTCATTTCAAGGAAAAGTATTACGGATTGCAAATTGTTTCGAAACTTAATTCATCGACGGATCGTTTCGGATCTCATATCTATAATGATCCTTGACCAGCCCAATCGGAGCGCACTTCAGAAGAAGCGCGGGGAAACCTCGGACTACTCGAGCAACTAATAGAGAAACTAATAGCTTCGAGAGTCGAATCACTGGGCAAGATTACCAACGGGTATACGTATATATATGAAGATAATCTATAAGAGAGCCAGGGAGAGAGGGAGAGCGGTGGATGTAAGAGAAGAATTTCACCCCAAGGTTCCTGCTACGGAGAAAACCGTATCAAAGTTAATGATGACTCCCCGTGCGGACCAACCCATTCTATACTATATTTGTACCAAGTAGAGAAATAAGAAAAAGACCCATCGAGATAACCCGTTCCTTCTTTACCAAGGCAAACGTTCTTTCGTTCCACACCCATGCATTATGCAAGCGCGAAGAATTAACTTGCCAAAGAAATGCGATACCCAAGGGGGCCAGCCTTAATACCAGGCATACGAATTTAAGAACTTTTCCCACCCAGCGTCTGTTTTCTTTTTCTTTATATTTCCATGCTCCTCTTTGTTCTTTCGAATCTGGTTACCATAGTTATCGCCTCGGTAATTTACCGTCCAGAAAACTTGCAGAAATTATCTTGTTATGCGAAAATATCTTGAGTTCCATACTCCAGGATATGTATTAGTATTGCAATTCACAACTTCTTTTTTCAATTCTCTTTTGTTTCCTTTATGTCCAGACGGGAACTCAAACAAATTTAGGCGGCAACTTTAGAGGGAAGCAAGCTTGATAGGAATCGTAATTCAAAGCCTTTCCATACTGACTTCCCGAAGCAATCTATGAAGCAAGAAAAAATATTTTTTTGGGGTTTCAATGCATTTTTTCAAAAGCTGCAACGTGCTCGATGTTATTCCCAACGAGACGTTCGTGTGAATGGTTTTTTTTTTTTTTTTTTTTTTTTTTTTTTTTTTTTTTTTTTTTTTTTTTTTTTTTTTTTTTTTTTTTTACTCTTGTTTTCCTTTTTTTTTTTTTTTTTTTTTATTTTTTTATGATTTTTCTTTCT